>CM028344.1:11075269-11297218 GCA_016618105.1 Dendrobium huoshanense
TTGTCATATTCATGCTTTGATTCAAAAAAAACTTTTCTTTCGTTCTTCCATTTTCTCTTTTTTTCTTTTTTGGTTTTTTCCCCTTTTTTGTAATGTCAAAATGAAGAGTAGTGTTTGAAGTTGTTTTCATTTTTTATTGTTAGTTTATCATTATTAACAAGGGGAAGATTATTGTGAATTTGTTTTTAGGGAATATAATTTTAATGATAACAAACACTTATATTTCTCTATGACTGCCTTGCTTACTAACATTTTAGGTCCACAAGATCAAACTGTAATTTGAACCAGCTCAAGATAGGATAGACTAGGTCTAAGTTAATTTGTAATCTTTTACCTTTTCTTGAGTCAATTATAAACGATGTGGTTCCTGAGGCTAAGTAACCTTGCATACAAACACTTGGGAGAAACTTTTTTGACTGTTTTAGAGTTTTTTGTTTTTGTTCACATCGTCTGGGATGATCCATAAATCGGTGTTAATGATCAGTTAAAAATAGAAACCCTAATAAGGACATACTGATTAAGGCTACCAACATTAAGCGCATCATCCTGGATGATATTCATATCAGCTAGGATGATAGGCTCAAATCAGAAAGAATCAATAGCCATATCTATTTTGGTAGTTTTTATTTTTGGATATCGTCTAGGACATCATCCTGGACAATGCAGTACAATTATGCCTAAATTAATCTGGTAATTAAGGAAAGTAATTTATATTTAATTGCTCGATCAAATCATCTTGGACGATCTCAGAATTGGCCAGGATAATAAGTTTAAAAACCTAGTTATTCCTAGACGATCATACATCAGCCAACTTCTATTCAAGGCGATGCTCTGGACAATATGCACTAAATTAATCTAATTGTCTGGGATAATCGCAAGATCGACCTAGATGATTAGGTTATTTTTTGTCATCCAGACATCTATTCAGAGTGATGTTTTGGATAATATTTAATGACTTGTAGTAATCGTACATGATGATATCCTATCATCTTTGATGATATGAATAAAAACCTTCTGATCATCCCAAATTGACTTAACTAATTGAGCTTAATTTGAACTAATTATACAGGATGATATTTATATCATCCTAAACGATAATGTTGGCTTGTTGTAATTAAGAGCTATTTTGAATCTCTTTTATATAAAATCTCTTGTTCTACCAAAGAGAGTATCTTTTGCTCTATCTTGACCTGAGAGAGGCTAGAGGAGAGGGAGAGAAAGAGAGAGAGAGAGAGGATCTTGTGAGGGGAAGTTTGTGAGGGTTTTCATAAAGGTTACTGCAAGCATGGATCCAAGTCATCTTCTCTGATCGTCATCCCTTATCCTTGGAGGTTTTAGAGAGGTCCACTTCAACAATCGATCAAGGATCACTGCCTATTTCAGGAGAAAGCAAAAGGAGTCAGATTCTTTGTCTCACTGGTGTCAGTGGAATGGAGGTTTTATACAGGCTTCTCTGCCTTACTGTGGGAGCAAAAGGAGAGTCATTGAGTTTTGTGCAATACTTAGAGGGTTCCTCCGGAAGTGGACGTAGGTCGAGTTGACCAAACTACTATAAATTTATGTGTTCTTTACTATTACTTTTTTTGCATTTAATTTCTGCACTTTAAATTTCTTTGTAGTAAATTTGGTTTGGTTTGAGTTTGTATTTTTCATTGAAAGATTTTATAAATACCAATTCACCCCCCCCCCCCCCCCCCCCCCCTCTTGATTAGCCTTGGGCTAGTTAAAAAAGGCTTAGCATCCCTAACAAACTTTTAAATCTAACAATTGAGATAAAATGGCATCATAGATCGAAATAAAGAAGATAGGATCGGAAACCCTAGATTTATTTTTTGCTTTTTATTCTTAAAATAATAAATAAAAGTATTTAAAACTTCTGACAGAATTAGAATAGGATCAAAGAGACAAGGGGGAAATAATTTTCAAGCTATTGATGCAATGTTTAGAAGGATATTTAAAAGCCTTGGTAAATACTTAGGGTTTGAGTTTTACTTTCCTATAGATGGTCTTTAAGGGTGTAGAAAGGCTTGTTTCCTAGGGTGAGTTCCTCTATGACTTTGTAGAAGACATAGAGCTCAAAGGATATCTAAAAAAGGATTTGTAGTGACTGGGATGAAGTTTGCCTCGATCCTTTGCTCTTTTCATTGCCAATAGCTTCCAAACTGTGAGAAATTTATAGGAGAATAGAGAGAAACTATTAGGAATAAAAAGTGAAATGCCAAGAGCTCAAGGCAGCAATTGGAGTGAGTGTTTGGTAAGAATGACTGTTTTTGTTATTTGGCCATATTCCAACTATGGGAGCTTGCTTATACAGTCTAGATGCTTAAGGACAATAGTTGGGATTTAGAATATGTGTCCCTGGCCATTAGAGCACAAGGTAACAAACTTGCCAGGTAAGGACGGTGAGTTTTTTCTTCTCACGTGCATGGGGGGACCACTACATGAGCTTGAGCTGAGCCGATAGCTGGATTGGGTTGGCTGAGTCTTTGGAAGCTTCTAGAGCTATTTAGATCAGGCTAGGTGAACTGGGTTTGTTTTGTTTGGAAGGTGGAATTTGTTTTGAAGTGGTTTGACCATGAATGGTCTTTTAAGGTGTTTGATTACTAAATGGATTAGTCCACTAGTTAAGCTAATTGAAATGGCACTTAAGTGGTGTCAAAATATTATTAAGATGACTTGTAAAGAGTTTAAAGGAATGAATTTGATATATGAGCAAAAGAATTTATATAGATATTGTTTGACCTCACATGATGGTTTGACCAAGTCAAACCACCCATGATGCGACCCACAATAGGTTTAGGTATATTTAAAATCATACATATAAGTGATTTACAAAGAGCCTTGATGGATAGATCCACTGTATACGAGAAGGGACCTTTATATAGTGGGGTTTAACCATTCTTTATGAGTTGACCAAGTCAAACCAAACATAGTTTGACTCATGGGATTGTTGGAGGGATTTAAAACATAGATTTGAAACATTATAAGAGAATAAGATGCTTGATATGATTAGATATATTAAAGTTGTTTAATTTAACCTATTTTGACTAGTCATGGTTTCAATTGACCAAGTCAACTGTTAACTGGGTCAAGGTGACTAGTCAAGTCCATTCCACTAGGAGAAGTGTTCACAGAGGTTTGGGTGAGTTTAGATGCAATTTGGAATTGAGCTGGAGGTAGTAGATGTGTATAGTCAATTGAGCGAGCTTGAGCTAGCTCAACTACATCAAACTAATCTACCAATGGTTCAGAAGCTTATTGATGGGTGTTTAGCTATGTGGGGCTCCCAGTAAAATGATTTGGACCTTGACTGGGATATAAGGATCAGTGTAGTATACAAGGTAATATATTGGGGTACCAAACTGTGGTGCAAGGCTACAACAATATATGGGCATTGATTGATCAATTAGAGATTTTAGGGTTAAATGATTGATTGAGTGACTAGTTAATTTGAGTATTAATAAATTGAATATTTGATTAATAGAGTATTAGATGATTGATTGACTAGCTAGATGGTTGACAAATGGGGAGATATTAACCATTATATGTAAGAACAAGAGTTTGGAAGGTCCTGATAACCTCATATAAAAATGACAGATAGATTGACTCCTAGATGGGTGAATTTAGAACCTGATCGATAGATTGATTATTAGCAAGGAAAAATTTAAAATTTGTCTAGAAGATCAATTTCCATAAAAAGTAGAATACTCAAATGGGAGATTGATTCCTAGTCAAGTGAATTTAGAATTTGAATGATATACCAATTATTAGAAAGATGAAATTTAAACTTTGACTAGAAGAATGATTTCCATTTAAAGTGGAATACTCAAATGGAAGATTGATTCCCAAATGTTTGAATTTAGAACATGACCGATAGATAGATTATCAAAAAGATAAAATTTAAACTTTGACTAGTAGATTGATTTCCATACAACGTGGAATACTCAAATGGGAGATTGATTCCCAAATAAGTGAATTTAGAACCTGAATGATCGATAAATTATCAAAAAACAAAATTTAAACATTAACTAGAAGATCGATTTCCAGACAAAGTGGAATACTCAAATGGGAGATTGATTCCCATATGAGCGAATTTAGAACCTGACCAATATATTAGTTCAAAAAGGTAAAATTTAAACTTGGATTAGAAGATTGATTTCTAGAAAAAGCAGAATACTCAAATGGGAGATCGAATCCCAGGCGAGTAAATGCAAAAAACTTGATTGAAATGGCAATCTTTAAATAAGCAAATGCTTGGAAAAACTG
This sequence comes from Dendrobium huoshanense, assembly GCA_016618105.1. NCBI lineage: Eukaryota > Viridiplantae > Streptophyta > Magnoliopsida > Asparagales > Orchidaceae > Dendrobium > Dendrobium huoshanense. Next base: position 11,079,536 of record CM028344.1, read on the forward strand.
AGAGATCAATTCTAAGAAAGGAAAACCTGGACTTTGATTGGGAGATCGATTCCCAAACAAAAGGTGGATACTCGAATGGGAGATCTATTCTTAAATATGTAAAGGTAAAACTTGATTGAAAGATTAATTCTTAAATAAGAAAATGTGAGGTGAAACTATTTATTTTAGTACTTTTTGATGAAGCATAGTTATCTAAGAAAATATGGCAAGGAACACCAAACTGGTACATAACATTCTCTTTGAAAAATCTTAGAACTTGCTGAGCTTTGACTTTTCTCAAAGGAACTACTTTTTCACCCTTTAAGAAGTAGTTTGTACCTGCTAGTATAAATCTAGGACCTCTAGAGGATGGAGGATCTATCAGACCAATGATATTTGCACCCCAACTTTCAAAAGACCACAAGATAATGGTTAGGTATAGGGTGTTTGGTGGTTGATCCAAAACTACACCATGCACCTAGCATTAATTATAATGACGTACAATGTTCATGCGACCATCTATCATTAACAACTAGTAATGTCCCATCCATTTGATTTTCATTTTCTTCTTCTTGCTAGATTAGTGTGTGTTGACCCCATTTATGTATGAGGTCTTAAATAAGATTTTAAATCCAATCCAGACACCAATCCAATCCAGACCCCAATCCAATCCAAACCCAATCAAATCCAGACCCAAATCCAAGGTCCTAAGGCTTGGTCCTAAAGGCCTTTTCCAGCAAATTTTCTAGAATTTTAAAACCTAGTGAAATGAACTCAGATTCAAGCTCTGTCATTTCATACTGATGGGGCATGTCTCTAGTGTCAACCCTCCAAATTTGAGCCCATTCTGAGCTCTCTAACCTCAATTACTAAATTAGAATCCAAAGGCTGTAAAACCTTCAAATATTTACAGCCCATGCCACTGGACCTGCCCTTAACTAGACCCTGGCCTTAGAGACCTCCCCAAAGTCTCTAATCACTTTCAGACCTTCAATCCTGACTCCCTGAACATTAAACTGCCTCTGGGCTGGCTCAATTTGACCCCTATTTAGCCAGGGGTCAAAATGACCAAAATACCCCCATATGGCCCAAACAGTGATTTCAAACCAAATGAGCTCCAAATTGAATGCAACCACTTCCAGCAAGTTCCAAATGCCAAACCAAACCTGTTCAACCATTTCCAGCCCCTGGGTCAACTTGCTTGATTAAGTCAACAGAGTTGACCCAAGAAGGCCCTTAAGGGTTCAAATGGTGATTTTGACCAAATTGATCTCTCCAGGCCCTGGGATCACATTCAATAAACTCAAAATGATGTTCTGAATTTGTTCAATCTATTTCCAGACCCTGAACTTAACTGGTTGACCAAGTCAACCAGTTTTGGCCTAAAAGCCCATTAAGGGCCCATCAAGCCCTTTTGACTCCAACAGTCGTTTAAAATCCTAAACTCACCCTCATTAAACTCCAAATGTCTAATCAAATTTATCCATCCTAGACTCATACCCTGGGTCAACCTGGTTGACTCAGTCAACCTAGGTTGACCCAAATGCCCCTTTAAAGCCCTTAATGGGTCATTTCAATCCGTTCAAAATATCAAACCCTTCTTAAGTCTCAGATCAACCCAGTCATATCCTTCAAGCCTTTTTGGTTATCACCCCATCTACCTAAGTCAAGTTGACTTGGTCAAACTCAAGCAAATATGGGATACCACCTTACATAGACTCTTTCACTTACACAATACTTCTAGTCATCTAAATATTCTGTAAATCACTCAATTAGCATGCCATAAACTCCTCACAATCCACCTCATCAATCATTGACTGAGTTGATTGGTCAAACTAATTAACTCAATGCTTAAAGAAATATTCCTATGGTCAAATTCCCCCTATTCAACTTATTCTCCTAAAATCAAATTCATCTAATAGTTTAAATTCATTCTAGGCATAGTTTAGATTCCACCCCAGCCTCCTTTAATTGTTGTTGACCGGTCAAATGGTCAATGGGAGTCAAAATAAGCTTATACACTCAACTCAAATTACTCAGCTCATATCAGGCCAATCCATCCCATAGAATCAACCCAGAAGCTTCTCTGAACTCAACTCGACTCAGCCCAAGTCCTGGTTTGAGCTTTAACGGCTTGTGGTCCCCTCCCATGTGAGGACAAGCCAAGTAAGTGGCCAGCTCATTCCAGTCAGTACAGTCCTTTCTCCTGCTACCTAACCACCTGGGGCAGGTGTCAATTATCCAGGAAACCTCCCTGATCAATCACAGCCGCTCATTTTGGCTCTAAACGGCTGAATAGAGCAAAACAACGGAGAGGGCTCATTCTACACAACTCTTGCTTCCCGACTTTTCCTAGAGCTTTCTAGCATTTCGTTTCGATTCCTCTGAGTTCTACCTTCTTCCCCCCATCATTTCCAGTCGTTTGGACATCGCCGGCGGCAAGGAGCACGAAGGACCGTAAGCTATTTCGTCCAAACTCACTCAACTCTACTTCCAGTGATCCTCCAAGCTCGAAGCCTGAAGGAAATCAACACATGGACAATCTACAAATTCAGCCGTGAAAGAATCAACTCATTTGATCCATCCTTCGGTGAGAAATCTTAAACCCTAGATAATATTTAGGTTTTTAAATAGGCTTCTAAGGAAACCGTATAAAACTCTAAAAATTGTTCCCCAAAATTCATCTCAATTATTGTCATCTAGATCTCGTGTATAATGCCATTTAACTGATCCTAGAACTTGTTTAAAACAAAACCTAAGACTAGGGTTTGCGGTGGTAAAGCGAGGAAGATGAAATCACTGCCGTTGAACTCATCTATTTGATTTCAATGGATGAGATTTAATCATTTGTTCCGTTAGATTTGATTCACATGAACCGCTGGAAGAACCGTCTTCATACGGCGCGATCTGGTTCATCCATTTCAAATCGCGGAGCCTCTTTCAACCGTCCGATCTCTTAACCGAGATTAAACAACGGGATTTGATCCATCCGTCGGATCAGAACCGCGGAATCGGATGGTGTGGGAAAGGCGCTGACTCATTTAAGTGATCCACGTGGCTGACCGCCGCCATTTGCGTGATCCAATCACCCTCCGCCACGTGTAAATCTCGTTTTAAGGGTTTATTTTAATTATATTTAAATCCAGAACTTTGAAAAATCATTAAAAATAAAATACTGAACCATTTTTTTTCCACAACCACTTGTTTTTCTCGGAATAAAATTCTCTATTTTATAAAAATAAAATTAGAACCTGATTTTCATTATTTCGAAAATTATATTTTAAACCCTTGATTTTCCTAATTTATTTTAATTTTTATTTAAATATCTAGTTAAATCAGAGATTAAATGGCATGATACCTTATATTAAGCATGTGTTGTCTCTGATTTATGGGGAGAATTTCAGAGCTCGATTTCAAATCTTAAATGAATTTTCAAATATTTAATTCATTACTTGGATTAAATATTTAAAATCTCATTACAAATCATATAATCATTCTATCATTGCAATTAGAGCTCTATGGGATCAATGAGAAATAGCTTTTCATTAGGATTTCAAGTCCAAACTATATTTATGTATTGTTTGAGAGAATATATTGCTCTCAAACCATATAAAACTATAGTTTCAATTTGAATATGGATTATGTAGGGATATTTTTTTTATATATATATCTTAGACTAATTTCATTTCAATCACATACATTTCTCTCTTATATTTGAATCTCCAAAGTTATAAGATAACTTTTAACTTTGATGATTCATCTTCATTATCCCATAGAGTATTAGGTCTTTTTTTTTTATTACTCATGATTGTTATGTTATGGTGTGATTGCAATGTATATGTTTAAGGGTTAGTGAATATGATTTTTATTCCTATAACTTAGTGACACTAAGGACAACAATTAAGGTTGAGTCTTAGCCAATTTAGTCAAATCTAGGAAGAACTACACACATCTCTTTTGAGATGAAACTCAAACATAGAAAACTAGTGTCATGTACCTAATGATCAAACTTACATTGATTTGACATTAATTGACCTTCAAACAACTAGTAGAATTTAGGTAATCCCTTCTTTAAGGATTTTAATCTTCTATAAACTCAAATAAATTCAAATAAATCAAATAAAACCCATAAAATCTAAAATAAATTTCAAATTATTCTATTTAACTCTAAAACATATATAAACCTTTTAAAATCAAAATGTAAATTCAAATTTCATTAAGTGTCATTAAACCTAAATTAACCCTTAATTACCCTAAACTTCCAAAATGTAATAAATCCATTTTAAATCTAAAAATATAAATAATACCTCCAATTGACCATAATCTAGTTCTTAACCAATGAAAATTAAAATCAAATCAATTTGACATTAAACTAAAGCTTAATTTAATTTTGAGTAAATTCTAATATTTAATTGATTTAATTAATTAATAATAATTAAAAATTCCAATAAATTCCCAAACACTTGGAAATCCTTCCTTAGGTCATCTCTGACCTTTGGAGCTGATTTCAAGAGGTTTGGAATCCATTTGGAGCAAAACCATAAAAAGAGCCTTAATTAAACAATTTCCAAAATTTCATTAAGTAGCCTAAAATTTGAAAAATCACAATTAATTCAAGAAAAATCCAAATTGACCAAATTCAATTGCATTCAGCTCATAATAAGGCCTAATATTTATTAAAAATATAAAATTTCCAGAAAATCATTAAATAGAAAAAGTCAACAGATGGGTCAACCGTAGGTTAAAATCAGTTCAAAACTTCAAACCTTCATAACTAAATCCAAACAAATCCGATTTCAACGTACTTACTGTCTAACTGATCGTAGTAAGGTCTAGTATTTTAATAAAATACAAACATTCCAGAATTTGGGCTTAATCAAAAAGTCATATTTTGAACCCTTAATTAAATGATTAAAATATTCAAAAATTCTTAAAAATTCAAATTACTTTGAACTCCAGAAAATGTTAGCTTAATGTTTAAAACATTCAACAAACCTTTTAAAACGCAACAACCATCCTAAAGATGAAGTTTATTGGCTGGACTACTTCGGGCTGCGGGGCTAAGTGTCCTAAGGAGGCTGGTTCCTCGAGCCTGGTGGCACAACGCCACGAATGGATTCCAAGGGGTGTTAAACCTTAAAAAATAGATTAATTATTAATTATCTAACCTTTTAAAACTTCTAATTCAACTACATTAACTTGGTTTATCGGCTGGACTACTCAGGGCTGCGGGGCTAAGTGTCCTAAGGAGGCTGGTTCCTCGAGCCTGGTGGCACAACGCCACGAATCAGTTAATGACAAATTTAAATTAATCAAACTTCTAAAATCAGTAATCCAACCAATTATTAAAAATCAAATCTCTAAATCAGTTTCAAATCCTTAATAATTTAATAAACCTTTAATTCATAATAATTTCTGAATTCTATTAATTAAAATCTATTAATAATTCAATTAAATTATACATTCCTTTAATTTGAATTAATTAGATAATTTGATTGATTAAGATTTATCTTAATCAATCAAATTTGATAATTGATTTAGATTAAACGAATTCGGGTCTTCTATGCCTAAAGTTTGATTCCTTTTGGAGGACTTTGGGTATTTTGACTTTTAAAGACCCTTAAAACACTTAAATAACAAAGAGATCTCTTATGTGTTGTGTATGATTCCTTTCAGGAGGGCACTAACACATTTAGATTTGGGGATCTTCAAATAAAGAATAATAAACCACCGACCTTATACGACGTGCTAGATTCCTTTGGGTGCGCACGTTGTATTACATTTATAATGTCCCTTTCTCTCTCCTTAATAAATTATAAGGATTCTCAAAATAAATACCTATCTTCTATCTAAGACGGGTATTTATTCTGAAAGTCCTAGGATTTATAAATTGATGATTTCCTACACTTAGGGAATTATCAATCTATAGATTCTTTATAACTAAATTAAATAACTCCAACATTCAAAATTGGAATAATTCTTAATAAATTAAAATATACTTTACTTAAATTTTAATTAAATTCATTTGACCTATAATAAATCAATCCTAATAATACATGTAATTTAAACAAATAAACCTATAGGACCTATCCAAGCCACACAGCTTTCTTCACACACTTAGATGCTTGCTAGGACAACCAACTCTAGCCTAAGTTAGGCCGGTGGATTGTTGTGGTTTGCTTGCGGGTGTCTTGCCTAGAGGGCACCTATGTGTGATTGCTTACCTTTCTGTACTACATAAGCATGCATATTTATCTTTCTGTCTGTACACCAGAGTGCGGAGTGAATAAAGTGAGGGCCGTGTACTTTACTTTTCTATCTTTACTTTCCTGCATTTATAACTGTACACAACGCACTCATAACATGCATCATTATATAACTGCTTTATTTCCTGTCTTTTATATTACTGCAACAGTAGAATGTTTTTAGGATCTGATGTACTGCTTTTCATTTCCTAGAATTGTTGTATATAGATTGAGTCTGTACAGCGTCTGGAGTCTGTAAAAGAATTAAAGATAACTGCTTATAAATATACAAATGGGGCGCCAAAAAGTAATGTCCTCCTTCAGAAGGACGTTCCTTTTTTGGAATTCCATAGAAGACTCGGAGCCTGAAGACCATAAGCAGTTATATTTAATTCTATTTTCTCGTAGGTTTAGAACCCAGGTTTGTTGTCGGTGGATCCTGGCCACCATTACTTTACTGCAAATTCTGGGGTGTAACCGATGAAAATTATATTAATAAAATCAGCTCTTTCATATATAATTGTTTCATACATCATTCGCATACGAGTAGATTTTTGGTTTTTGTAAGCATATCTCATTGCATTTATTTTCAGATTCTTTAATAAACTCCTTGATTCCTAGGATAGAGCTACCTTAACTCTTGCATCATTGGCGAATTGTTGTGATTAGGATTGTTAGCTGGCAGCCCACTCTAGGCAGGTGGTAAGTCCAGATTGTATACACTTCTCTCTGCACATTCCTCTTCCTAATCAATTCTAACTCTTCTAAATTCAATTATATAATCTAAAGCCTGATCGTGGAAATTTAATTGCCCAAATATTTAATTAAATACATATATATAATTTTGGAAATTATTTAGTCTTCATTTAAATCGAGAGTATTCTCTTAGGAGATGTAATTAACTACAGGGGCTTGCCCCTGTAGGGAGTCTAAAACCCAGAATAATCTAAACCCTTCCAAAGTTCCTTTCTGAGGCAGGGGAAAGATCTGTGGATGTAGATTAGGTTTTATTCACGTTTAGGAGTTATTTCTATAATTAGGAAATAGATAGATATTTAATTTGTTTCTCACTAACAAATCAAATGTCTTCTATACTTAATTATAGAAACAAACTTACAATTTGTTAATCTAATCAGGTCGATTAGAGAATGTACTCGTCATCCCTTCAGGATGATTTGAATATTCTCTATACTACACCTGATTAGGACAATGAATTGTACTGCTTCTCCCTTTAAAATCAATAGGAGGATATTAGTCTGTTTTTCGGGGCAGTATAACATCCGACTATGTAGATTTAATCGGGAGAAATATATCCTAAATATAAATAAAGTAAATCATGTGAGAAGATAAAATTCGTATTTTTAAATAGAAAACCCTGACTTATCTATACTTTTGTTTAGATTCATTCCTTATAATCAAGAAATAGATAGGTATTTGATTTATTTTCACGAGTAAATCAAATATCGTCTGTATACTTGATTTTAGGGATGAATCAATAATTCACTAATCTAATTAGGTAACTAGGGAAAATACGGATCGTCCTTTTGGGTGATTTGTATATTCTCTATGTCATACCTGATTAGGAAAGTGAATTGTCTGTTCTCTTTCTTCAGAATCAATAGAAGGATATCAGTCTGTCTTTCGAGGCGGTCTGATATCCGAATATACAAATTCAATTGAAAGAGAATATTCAAAAATATGAATAAAGAAAATTATTTTCCATAAATAAAATAGGATAAATTTTATTTCAAAAGTTATTTCAAAAGTCTATTTCTCCCTCCTTCTTTTTCTCTATTTAAATATCATAGATTTATTATATAATATAAATTATATTATTTTCCATTAAATTAAACTCCTACATAAAAGAATTATATTTAAAATAATTAATAAAAATAAAGTTAGATCGATGATTTTATTTTCTCACAGATTTTTTTGGCGACTCCGCTGGGGATAGACTTCTCTTTAATTTCAAATGAAAACTAAATTCTTTCTAAAAATTATATATAATTTAATTAAATATTTGGGCAATTAAATTTTCATCTAAATTTTTGTTCCTCGGTGTCTGTCACTGTCTTTGTAGATACTTTCTGTACTTCTGTGATGTTGTTCTGACGAGTGTTTTATACTTGGTTTTCTCACCGCTATTTGATTTTATCGATAGTCGTAGTCTCCTTAGCCTTTCCTATAAGGCTGAGCAGTTGAGTTAACAGTCAACACTGGTGTGGGCCCCATAGCCTGCCGAAGTGCTGCCCGTTTCTCTTCTGATTTTTGAGTAGCTTTAGCAAGTCTACAGTCTTTCAGACTTCACCTTTATAGATTTGGGTCTTTTCGGTCCGCTTTTCTTTTTCTACTACGATTCTTTTCATAAATTTTTCTGATTTGTTTTGACTTTGCTATTTTTGAGCCGTATTTTGCTTTCAACATGATTGAGAAATATACCTGAACTGCAAAACTGCTAGAATTCTGATAAATCGAGTCAACCCCAGCCTATATGTCTTTGTATGACATATGCATGTTTATTTCCACATTGTTTGCATGTTTATGGCCACGCGAGTGACCATCACCCATGGTTACCAGAGCTTTTCCTAAAAGCCTGGCGGACGGCCACCCGGAAACGGAGGTTAGGTCCTAGGTCTGGTAGGGGTTATGCCGCCCGTTTGTTGTCTCACATTTGTGTGTCATTTGCATGGTTTTTAGTGTCAGAATTCTTCCTTAAGTCTTTCTGTTCTATTCTGAGATTATAATTTATTATAAATTTTTCTATGCTCATTTTTATTGTTGGATTTCAGTTTTGTGGCTTTGACTTGCAAAATGTTATAGATTTGTTTCTTCTTGCCTTTTATTTTAAACTGCAAAACTGCTAGAATTCTGATAAATCGAGTCAACCCCAGCCTGTATGTCTTTGTATGACATATGCATGTTTATTTCCACACTGTTTGCATGTTTATGGCCACGCGAGTGACCATCACCCATGGTTACCAGAGCTTTTCCTAAAAGCCTGGCGGACGACCACCCGGAAACGGAGGTTAGGTCCTAGGTCTGGTAGGGGTTATGCCGCCCGTTTGTTGTCTCACATCTGTATGTCATTTTGTGTGATTAGTCACTTAGAATTCTTTTCGAGTCTATTCATAATCATAATTGATTTCTCTCCATTCCTTATATTTAATGCTCTCTTTTGATGCTTATTTTGGAGTCTCGATATTTTGGCTTTGATCTATCAGTTGATTTTGATTGATTGGTTTTTATTTATGCTCTATAATTGTGTAGAATCCCTTAAATCGAGTCAACCAAGCCTATATGTCACTTGTATGACATCTGCATGTTTACTTTACACTGTTTGCATGTTTATGGCCACGCGAGTGACCATCACCCATGGTTACCAGAGCTTTTCCTAAAAGCCTGGCGGACGACACCCAGAAACGGAGGTTAGGTCCTAGGTCTGGTAGGGGTTATGCCGCCCGTTTGTTGTCTCGCATTTGCATGTCAAATTATATGTCATTGTCTTTTACACCTTTAGAGTCCTCTCATTTTATTTGCACCAGTTTTGGTTTTATTCGATACGCCGAGATCAGGCTTTAGATTATAAATTTTCTTTTACTCTTTCCCCATTCTTAATTATATATTTTTGAAATCCTTAGGGACAAGCGTCCTTACAGAATGTTATCTTATTCTAATGTCCAATCTCTTTCCAATCAAATATCAATCCACTCTAAATCTTCACTGTGTGATTATATCTCTTTGGTGTGGGTCCTTAAACGGACCATTTCTTATCAAATCCTCAATCCTTTCCTTCTTTTATCAAAAACTTCAACGATACTCCAGTCAGTGCAACTAGCAGTAATCAGATTATTTGCCGACATTAGCAAAGATCAGTTTCTGACTGGAATTATCTTTATACTACAGAAAATGTCTGGAAAACTGATCTTTAACATCAACATCACCGCTGCCCAGTCTGCTGAGGGCAACCAGATTCAGTTTGGGTCTGGATTCGAAAATCTGTAAGTCATTGTTGGAACACCACAGGCTGAGATGGTGACTCCTGCCATAGAATCTGTTCGATCAGCCCCTGTTCAAAATAATCCTGAGGGTGGGTCTGCACCCGCTCCAACAAATGCTAAACCTTCTGTTTTCACCCGTCTGACCTACCCTCAGTCGGCTGCTGTAGCTAAAGGCAAGTCTCCCATTGTGGTTGACTCTCCAACCTTTGGAAACTTCGAGCTGGGATCCTCCTCTGCCGTGCATGAGATCACTAAGTCTCAGCGCCGTAATATGATCCGCCGTGCGAGGCGAAGGGTTGAGAGAGCCCAAGCTTCAAGAAACAACCCTGCTACTGCTGCCCCAACCGAAGCATCAAAGAATCTGACCCCTGAATTCACTGAGGTTTTCTTTAACTCGCCTCAGCTGGCTGGTAGCAGATTCCATCCACTATCTGCAGCTGCAGGAGAAGAAAGCATAGCACGTATAACTCATTCTCCCCCAACACCCTTTAGAGATGATCCAATCATCCCCTCACTGCATGAAAAGAAAAGGAAGTTCAAGAACTTGCTGAACGGGCTGATTCAGGACTGTGCCATTGATTATGGCCAGTCAAAGACAGAATTCCTGAAGAGTGTAAAAGATGTTATTTACACTGAGGTCCATCCTCAATCGAGGGGAAAAAGAGGAGACTCTCCTCCCGCTAAAAGGAGGGTACAATTCCAAGGAGCGGGTCCCAGTCGACCAGTGACTTCATCCGATAATTGGAGACATTTGAAGAGTTTTCCTTCTCAAGATCAATATCAAGGTTCTGGTTATCATGATAGCCAGCAGACTCTGATTAAATCCTTGGGGTATGGAGCATTAGCCCGAAGAGGGTATAATCCCATATCCCCTCCTTCTCCACGTCACTCTGATAACCGTTCACTTAAAATTTATGACAACCCATCTACTCGGTACTCATCAAGAACTGATTCTAGTCACCATCAGGGTAGCAAACCCTCTTCTGGCTTTGATATGAGAAGACTGAAGTTTCCAAATCAGTCTTCTTCATTGTCTAACCAAGAGAAGGTTTGGCGGCCCAAGATAACCCCAACTCCGACTGCTTTGATGAAGTTGAAGAAGGAAGCTGCTGAACAGAGATCCAGGAAAGGGAAATCCGTCATGGAATCATCCCCTTCTAAGGAATATACCCCTGTCGACCCACATAATGTGGGAGATAAGTCAATAGAAGAAATGGTCAATCACTTGAAGGAAAGCATCCGTCAAATCGATGAAGAAGAGGCGGGAAATGATGAAAATACGGACCAGGAGATGTCCGGAAGTGTCAACATGGTTGACACCCGTTCTTCTTTGCAAAGAGAAAAAGAAAAAGGTAAAGAAGAAGTAGGACCAGCTGAAGTTGAGGAAGATGAAGAAGATACCGCAGACTCTACTCATCATCTTCGAGAACAATTAAGTCAGAAGGATGAGCAGATATTGAGAATGGAAAAAAACTAGAGGAGATGATGTCAATTATCTCCGTAATGCAAGCCAGCAACCCTCCTATCCCAGAAATCCAGGTTAAATCTTCTCCAAACGAATCAGTACACCTGAATCTAAAAAACAAGTCTGTTAGAATACAAGAAGTTGATAAACAAGCAGAACAACCAATTCCTGCAGAACCATCAGCAGTACCGCCAATTGATATCAAACAAATGGTTGAACTGCAAGTCAAGGATGCTATGGCTAAGGTGCAAAGTACCTCATCTGTTCTAAAGGGTAGACCATACCCTGAAGAATATGATTTGGTCCCTTATCCGAAAGGATTCGTTCCCCCTTCATTCAAAAACTTCGATGGAACGGGCAATCCTAAGCAACATCTAGCTCACTTCAGAGCTAGTTGTTGCAATGTCGGTGGTACTGATGCGCTTCTATTCAGACAATTTGTTAGCAGTCTATCGGGTATTGCATTCGACTGGTACGCCGAACTACCTAATGGATCCGTCCATTCCTTCAATGAACTTGAGCAGATGTTTGTTAAAAGGTTTGCCGGTGCTAAACATCATATCACTGTGGGTGATCTGGTGGTAGAAAGCCAGAAACCGGGAGAAAGTTTGGTCGACTATATCTTGAGATGGAGGAATCTTAGCATGAGGTGTGAGCCACAGCTGCAAGAACAGCATGCTATAGAGATCCTCCTGAAAAATATTCATGGCCCGATTGCATTCTTACTCAAGGGTTTTACAATCAAAACCTTTGAGAAACTGTTAAACAAGGTATCTAATCTCCAAGAAGAAGTTTCTCAACTTCCTTTTTCAAAGGAGTCGATCTCTTTGGAAATGAAGAAACTCAAACCACAGAAGGTGTTAGAGAAGAAATCAGGAACGGTGTCTGCTGTAGATAAAGGGAAGCAGCCAATGCAGATTCAGGCAGAAAGTCCTAATCGACCTCCCCAATACCAGCAATATAACAGACCTCAGGGTGATCAGCAGATCAGACCTCAATCTTATCTAACTCCAGAACAACGTAAAGAGAAATTTGACTTCTTTGTGAACAAAGTTTATCCTTTTAAGCGAGAAGCAATCAAAAAGATGTTCAAGAGCTTAGTCAAGAAACCAGGGTTCAAACTTCCTGAATCCAAAAGGCCAGAAGAAGCTGTTAAAGTAGGACAACCCAACTTTTGTCCATATCATCGAATATCCGGACATGAGATAGAGGATTGCATTACTTTCAAAGAATGGCTAGACAGAAATCATAAAGATGGTACAGTTGTGATTCCCAAGGAATACTTAGTAGATCCGAACCAGGGATCGGCTAAGTGTATATTTGGTGAGCCTTCTGCACCTCTTTCCACTTTGAAATCTGATAACGAATGGAATATTGTTCTATCTCATTCTTCTAAAAAGACTCTTAATAAACTATATCATTCTTCTTTCCAGGAACCTTCGAGAATTTAGAATCCCATCCAGGTTGATTCGATAGCTCGAAAGCAGGAGAAGAATAAGGCTCCAATCATAGAGCCTAAAGAAATACAAGCTGATCAAGCTCCACTAGTCCTGGAGAAGAAGCAGAAGAAAAAGGCAGAGTTATGTTTTGATAAGTTAGTTGTTTCTGAAAATGGTGAGCATGTGTCGCTCAAACCATTAACTCTGTATGACTTTTATTTTGTCCCTCCTGGGACTAAGAAATCAATGAAAAAAGATTCTGCGTATATCATGTTTGTTTCTGCTGATGAATACTCTGATCATAATTTAAACAATAATGAGAATAATTCCCAAGATACAAATATCAATGAAACAGACGAACAGTTTCAATACTATTATGATAGTGACTCCCCTATTCTCGATGTCGAGGGTGATCCTATTAATATAGAATTGGAACTATCAGATTCAGATACACCGCCAGAAGAAGTTCAGACAACAATCAACGATCAACAGATAAAGACAACTGAAAATGCTTCATCCGAAGAAGTAGTGCAAGTCAATCTCCGTAGTGGTAAAGTTTTACCTCCACGACTTGCATCTACTTAGAAGGAGAAGCAAGTTTCAGATAATCCTGAAATTTCTAATCAACCACAACCAGTGCAAGGGCCAGATTTACAGAATACCGAGATTTCAAAGGTCGACTACAACGTTTTAGCGCATCTTAGGAAACTGCCAGCGAAATTGAGTATATACAACGCTCTGGTTCTTTCCAAAGAGATGAGAGAAGCTTTAATTAAAGCTTTACTCGATCCAGAGATCTGTATGGCTCAAATAGCTTCAATGCAGTCTGACAAAGAAGCGTTATACTTCAAAGAGGTTCCTGGTGTTACGTTCTCAGATGAAGATCTATTATTAGGGACAGCGGATCACAATCGCCCGCTGTATATATCGGTTAATATTGACAACTTCAAGGTAGCTCGTGTGCTTGTCGATCCAGGTGCATCAGTCAACATCATGGCGCTCAAAACGCTTGCATACTTGAGAGTTGATACTCATAAACTCAGTTCCGATAAAATGATGCTACGGGGTTTCAACGAGAAGGGAGAGAGAGCCTTAGGTTCAATAACCTTACTGTTAGATTTAGAAACTTTCAAAACCGAAGCCAAATTTCATATAATAGATTCCGAAACTTCTTTTAACGCTCTCCTAGGTAGACCCTGGCTCCATGAATATAGAATGGTGCCTTCCTCCTTACATCAGTGTATCAAATTCTCCCGAGATGGAGTAGAACACTGTATTAAAGGCGACTTGCAACCGTTCTCGATTCACGAAGTCGGTATATACGAAGATGCTTCATACTATCTGCCTAAGAAGTAGACATTGTTCTCTAAAAATCTCAAATTGGCTGAAGTAGAAATACAAGAAGTGAAAGAAAGAAAAGAAAAAGAAAAAGAAAAAGAGAAAGAGAAAGAAAAAGAAAAGGAAACGAAAAAAGAAAAAGAAGAAGAAAATCATCCCGACCTCGAACACGATGTTCGTTGGGCACCTGCTCCTCCCTTACAAAGAGGTGGTAGAATGTCACAATGGTCTAGAGGGAGAGGTCGAGGATGGCAAAATAGAGGAACTTATGAAAATACGATGCAAAATATACAAATAGGGGAACCTGCAATACATATTGATTTGGAATCCAGTTTGGAGGACAAATCATATATGCTTGAGAAAGACTCACAGGTTGTAGAATATAGGAAATTTCTAAATCAGCCAAAATTTGAGATTTTTATAGAATCTGATAGTGACGAGGACAGGGTCCAAGTCACTAGGGAAGATAATTCAGACTTATCTACTATGGAGAGATTAAAGAAATATGTGGAAAATATTACCCTAACCCCTTTGTCCCAAAGTGATGTAAAGAGGTTGGAAGTGAAAGCTTCTCTTCCTTTGAACCCTGAAACCAAAGCCAATAATTTTATACCTTCTACCAGCAAACCCCCAGAGACTGATGTAACCCTTGATGATCCTTTTATGGATGAGATAATAGAGCTACCTTTTGATTGGTATTCGAACTCTGCAAATAGATTTGCTAAACAAGGTTTAACACCGTTGAAATGGACTAGAGGCAAAGCCCAACAATTTGAATATTTATGGAATAGAAAATACCATAGACAATTTTCAAAACATGGTATTGGTTTTGCCACTCTATGTTCATTCGACGATGATGAATATTGTTTAGTAATTTCTAATAATTTCGAACCTGATAGTCTCTTTTCAGCGAACGTTAAATCTTTTAACGAACTCTCCTTAGAAACTTCAGATGATCTCGATGAATTTCAAATTCGAGATGCACCTCCAGAACTCGAAGAAGAAATCAGATCTACAATTGACGATCTTAAAGAAATAAATTTGGGTACTGAAGAAGACCCTCATCCGACTTTCATCAGTTCTCTATTGAATGAGGATGAGGCAAATGATATGATCCAACTTTTATCTGAATTCAAAGATTGTTTTGCTTGGAGCTATGAGGAGATGCCCAGATTATCCCCAGATGTAGCAGTGCACAAGTTAGCAATTCAATCAGAAGTATTCCCAGTAAAACAAGCGCCCCGACGAATGCGACTCGACATCGAGCAACAGGTCGTCATTGAAGTGAAGAAACTAATCGATGCAGGCTTTATTAGGGAGGAGAAATATCCGACCTGGTTAGCTAGTGTCGTACCAGTAAAGAAGAAGAATGGTCAAATACGTGTTTGTATCGATTTCAGAGATCTGAATAAAGCATGTCCTAAAGATGAGTTTCCACTCCCTATACCGGAACTCATGGTGGATATCGCTTCATCTCACGCGATATTCTCCTTTATGGACGGCTCATCCGGATATAATCAAATTAGGATGGATCCCGAAGATGAGAAGTATACTGCATTTCGAACACCGATAGGAGTTTACTGTTACAAAGTCATGCCTTTCGGTCTAAAGAATGCGGGAGCGACTTATCAAAGGGCAATGACGAAAATTTTTGACGAACTTATCCATAATCAAGTGGAATGTTATGTCGATGATCTAGTCATTAAGAGTGTTGAAAGGAATGATCATTTATATGATTTGAGGATCGTATTTCAAAGAATACGAAAATATGATCTGAAAATGAATCCTTTGAAATGTGCTTTCGGCGTTACTTCAGGAAATTCTTGGGTTTCGTGGTTCGACACCGTGGAATCGAGATTGATCCGATTAAGATTAAAGCGATATTAGAGATGCCACATCCTAAGACACTCACCCAATTGAGATCTTTTCAAGGCCGATTAGCATACCTTAGGAGATTTATATCGAATCTTTCGGGCAGATGCCAGCCATTCGCAGCATTATGCAAGAAAGATGCTCCGTTCAGATGGGATCAAAATTGTCAGAAGGCCTTCGACAATATCAAACAGTATTTCATTAATCCTCCAGTGCTTGCAGCTCCTATACCAGGGAAAACTCTGATTTTGTATACAACAGCTCTAAGTGAATCTCTTGGCGCCTTATTAGCTCAATCTAATGAGGAAGGAAAAGAGAATGCACTATATTATCTGAGTAGACGTTTACTTCCCACCGAAGTAAATTATCCTCCGATTGAGAAACATTGTCTGGCTTTAATCTTCGCCGCTCAGAAGTTAAGGCACTATATGCTTTCTCACAAAGTAAATCTCATATCCCGAATAAATCCTTTGCAGTATTTGATGACTCGGCCAACATTATCAGGGAGATTAGCCCGTTGGTCAATGATATTATCACAGTTTGATATCACATTTATTCCTTTACGAGCAGTCAAAGGACAAGCAGTATCAGATTTCTTAGCAGCCCATCCTATTGAGGATGATTGCTCGATAAATGATGAACTACCAGATGAACAAGTCATGGAACTCGAGATAAATGAGAAGTTCACCTAGGAATTCTATTTTGACGGTGCTCCTTCTATTCAGCAAGGAGAATCAGATGAAATTTTGCCCGGTCAGGCAGGAATCGGTATTGTATTTGTTACACCTGACAGAGGTACCATGTATTACTCCTATCACCTGTCAGAACCACGTACCAATAACGAAGCTGAATACGAAGCATTAATAACTGGCTTAGAATTGACTATCTTGAATGAGATCGAAGAAATCAAGATCTTCGGAGATTCACAGCTTGTTGTCAACCAAATAGCAGGAATCTTTAAAGTATTAAAAGATACTTTAATTCCTTACCATCAGTATGCAATGCATCTTTTGGAAAAGATCCCAAATGTCACATTATATCGAATTCCTCGAGGGAAGAATTCTACAGCTGATGCTCTTGCCAAACTGGCTAAAGCACTGGCATGCCCCGAAGAAGATTCAATCCCGATAGAAGTGCAAGGCCGACAAGTCCTCTCTCCAATAGATCTCGAACACATAAACAGAGAATCTTCGACTGAGGTGAAAATTGTTTTAGCAGTAAACGACGAAGGTTTAGATTGGCGAAAACCGTTTATCGAATACTTGCAAGAAAACAAGCTCCCTCAGGAGAAATCAACAGCAGATCAGATCAAGAGAAGATCACTATCCTACAATTTGATTAATAATACCCTTTACAGAAGATCATTCGATCAGATGTGGTTGCGATGTTTAAATAAATCAGAAGCACATAAGATCGTAGAAGAAGTGCATGCTGGCTTATGTGGTGCACATCAATCCGGTCCAAAAATGAAAATGAAAATCAAACGGATGGGATACTATTGGCCATCAATGATAGATGACTGCATGAAAATTGCACGTCACTGTCATCAATGCCAGGTGCATGGTGTAGTCCTTCATCAACCTCCGAATGTTCTACATCCAACTATTGCTTCTTGGCCTTTCGAAAGCTGGGGTACCGATATCATTGGTCCGATAGATCCACCGTCCTCCAGAGGTCATAGATTCATTCTAGCAGCTACGGATTACTTTTCCAAATGGGCAGAAGCTGTTCCATTGAGAGAAGTTAAAGCTCAACAAGTTCTAAAATTTTTCAAAGAGAATGTCGTGTACCGATTCGGTGTTCCTCGTCGGATCATTTCGGATAACGGTCCTTCATTCAGGAGTACTAAGATTAATAACTTTGCTAAACGACATAATATCGATTGGAGATACTCCACTATCTATTACCCTCGTGCAAATGGATTAGCGGAGGCCTTCAATAAGACTTTGATTCAGATCTTAAAGAAGACTCTGGACGACAATAAGCGTCAATGGCATGAGAAGTTGGTTGAGGCTTTATGGGCATATCGTACCACATACAGAACTCCAACTCAATCTACGCCATTTGCTTTAGTCTTTGGTTCAGAAGCGGTCATTCCTTTAGAAGTTCAACTGCCCTCGCTCAGAGTTGCAGTGAACTATCAGATCACTACAGAACAGAATGCAAAACTCAGATTGGAAGAACTTGAAGGTTTAGAAGAGAAACGTTTGCAGGCTCAACAGAACCTCGAGTTGTATAAGGCTAAGATGATACAGGCCCACGACAAATTAGTTCGTCCCAGAACTTTTCAAGTAGGAGATTTGGTGTTAGTTCTTCGAAGACCCATCTTATCTCATCGGAAGATAGGAGGGAAATTTGAACCGACATGGGAAGGTCCTTTCGTGGTGGAGAAAGCCTATCAAGGAGGATCTTATCAGCTAATAGATTGTAAAGGCAGTCATCCTATGTTGCCTATCAATGGAAGATATCTTAAGAGATATTATGATAGCTGATGTATTTGATAAACATTTCAAAGAAATAAAATTTTGAAATTTGAAGTTTCTAATGCTGATATCAACTGCTGAATGAGATAATTCAAATTTCTTATATTTCTTTACTGGTTTGATTTCTAATTTTGCTCGTTCAAGAATCGCTCTCTCGTCTGAGTATCCGCTTTTTCTGGAAATCGATCTTCCAGTCAAAGTTTAAATTTCACCTTTCCGATAATCGATATATCGGTCAGGTTCAAAATTCGCTCGTTCGAGAATCGCTCTCTCGTCTAAGTATCCGCTTTTTCTGGAAATCGATCTTCCAGTCAAAATTTAAATTTCACCTTTCCGATAATCGATCTATCGGTCAGGTTCTAAATTCGCTCATTCGAGAATCGCTCTCTCGTCTGAGTATCCGCTTTTTCTGGAAATCGATCTTTCAATCAAAGTTTAAATTTCACCTTTCCGATAATCGATCTATCGGTCAGGTTCTAAATTCGCTCGTTCGAGAATCGCTCTCTCGTCTGAGTATCCGCTTTTTCTGGAAATCGATCTTCCAGTCAAAGTTTAAATTTCACCTTTCCGATAATCGATCTATCGGTCAGGTTCTAAATTCGCTCGTTCGAGAATCGCTCTCTCGTCTGAGTATCCGCTTTTTCTGGAAATCGATCTTCCAGTCAAAGTTTAAATTTCACCTTTCCGATAATCGATCTATCGGTCAGGTTCTAAATTCGCTCGTTCGAGAATCGCTCTCTCGTCTGAGTATCCGCTTTTTCTGGAAATCAATCTTCCAGTCAAAGTTTAAATTTCACCTTTCCGATAATCGATCTATCGGTCAGGTTCTAAATTCGCTCGTTCGAGAATCGCTCTCTCGTCTGAGTATTCGCTTTTTCTGGAAATCGATCTTCCAGTCAAAGTTTAAATTTCACCTTTCCGATAATCGATCTATCGGTCAGGTTCTAAATTCGCTCGTTCGAGAATCGCTCTCTCGTCTGAGTATTCGCTTTTTCTGGAAATCGATCTTCCAGTCAAAGTTTAAATTTCACCTTTCCGATAATCGATCTATCGGTCAGGTTCTAAATTCGCTCGTTCGAGAATCGCTCTCTCGTCTGAGTATTCGCTTTTTCTGGAAATCGATCTTCCAGTCAAAGTTTAAATTTCACCTTTCCGATAATCGATCTATCGGTCAGGTTCTAAATTCGCTCGTTCGAGAATCGCTCTCTCGTCTGAGTATTCGCTTTTTCTGGAAATCGATCTTCCAGTCAAAGTTTAAATTTCACCTTTCCGATAATCGATCTATCGGTCAGGTTCTAAATTCGCTCGTTCGAGAATCACTCTCTCGTCTGAGTATCCGCTTTTTCTGGAAATCAATCTTCCAGTCAAAGTTTAAATTTCACCTTTCCGATAATCGATCTATCGGTCAGGTTCTAAATTCGCTCGTTCGAGAATCGCTCTCTCGTCTGAGTATCCGCTTTTTCTGGAAATCGATCTTCCAGTCAAAGTTTAAATTTCACCTTTCCGATAATCGATCTATCGGTCAGGTTCTAAATTTGCTCGTTCGAGAATCGCTCTCTCGTCTAAGTATCCGCTTTTTCTGGAAATCAATCTTCTAGTCAAAGTTTAAATTTCACCTTTTCGATAATCGATCTATCGGTCAGGTTCTAAATTTGCTCGTTCGAGAATCGCTCTCTCGTCTGAGTATTCGCTTTTTCTGGAAATCGATCTTCCAGTCAAAGTTTAAATTTCACCTTTCCGATAATCGATCTATCGGTCAGGTTCTAAATTCGCTCGTTCGAGAATCGCTCTCTCGTCTGAGTATTCGCTTTTTCTGGAAATCGATCTTCCAGTCAAAGTTTAAAATTCACCTTTCCGATAATCGATCTATCGGTCAGGTTCTAAATTCGCTCGTTCGAGAACCGCTCTCTCGTCTGAGTGTTCGCTTTTTCTGGAAATCGATCTTCCAGTCAAAGTTTAAATTTCACCTTTTCGATAATCGATCTATCGGTCAGGTTCTAAATTAGCTCGTTCGAGAATCGCTCTCTCGTCTGAGTATTCGCTTTTTCTGGAAATCGATCTTCCAGTCAAAGTTTAAATTTCACCTTTCCGATAATCGATCTATCGGTCAGGTTCTAAATTCGCTCATTCGAGAACCGATTTCTCGTTTGGGTATTCGCTGTGTCTGAGAATCAATCTCCCATTTAAAACTTAAATTTCATCCCTCTGAGAATCGATTTCTCAGTCGGGTCCAGCTTTGTATTTGATGAAAAATCAAATTTTAATCAAATCTCCAGCTCTCAAGTCTTATTGATCAACCTCGGTCAACGCCAACATATGTGATTTATTCTTCGAATTCATCACACATGTTGGGGGTCCATTTGTTGACCTCATTTTTGTATGAGGTCTTCAATAAGATCCTAAATCCAATCCAGACACCAATCCAATCCAGACCCCAATCCAATCCAAACCCAATCAAATCCAGACCCAAATCCAAGGTCCTAAGGCTTGGTCCTAAAGGCCTTTTCCAGCAAAGTTTCTAGAATTTTAAAACCTAGTGAAATGAACTCAGATTCATGCTCCGTCAGTTTCATACTGATGGGGCATGTCTCTAGTGTCAACCCTCCAAATTTGAGCCCATTCTGAGCTCTCTAACCCCAGTTACTAAATTAGAATCCAAAGGCTGTAAAACCTTCAAATATTTATAGCCCATGCCACTGGACCTGCCCTTAACTAGACCCTGGCCTTAGAGACCTCCCCAAAGTCTCTAATCACTTTCAGACCTTCAATCCTGACTCCCTGAACATTAAACTGCCTCTGGGCTGGCTCAATTTGACCCCTATTTAGCCAGGGGTCAAAATGACCAAAATACCCCCATATGGCCCAAACAGTGATTTCAAACCAAATGAGCTCCAAATTGAATGCAACCACTTCCAGCAAGTTCCAAATGCCAAACCAAACCTGTTCAACCCATTTCCAGCCCCTGGGTCAACTTGCTTGATTAAGTCAACAGAGTTGACCCAAGAAGGCCCTTAAGGGTTCAAATGGTGATTTTGACCAAATTGATCTCTCCAGGCCTTGGGATCACATTCAATAAACTCAAAATGATGTTCTGAATTTGTTCAATCTATTTCCAGACCCTGAACTCAACTGGTTGACCAAGTCAACCAGTTTTGGCCTAAAAGCCCATTAAGGGCCCATCAAGCCCTTTTGACTCCAACAGCCGTTTAAAATCCTAAACTCACCCTCATTAAACTCCAAATGTCTAAACAAATTTATCCATCCTAGACTCATACCCTGGGTCAACCTGGTTGACTCAGTCAACCTAGGTTGACCCAAATGCCCCTTTAAAGCCCTTAATAGGTCATTTCAATCCATTCAATATATCAAACCCTTCTTAAGTCTCAGATCAACCCAGTCATATCCTTCAAGCCTTTTTGGTTATCACCCCATCTACCCAAGTCAAGTTGACTTGGTCAAACTCAAGCAAATATGGGATACCACCTTACATAGACTCTTTCACTTACACAATACTTCTAGTCGTCTAAATATTATGTAAATCACTCAATTAGCATGCCATAAACTCCTCACAATCCACCTCATCAATCATTGACTGAGTTGATTGGTCAAACTAATTAACTCAATGCTTAAAGAAATATTCCTATGGTCAAATTCCCTCTATTCAACTTATTCTCCTAAAATCAAATTCATCTAATAGTTTAAATTCATTCTAGGCATAGTTTAGATTCCACCTCAGCCTCCTTTAATTGTTGTTGACCGGTCAAATGGTCAATGGGAGTCAAAATAAGCTTATACACTCAACTCAAATTACTCAGCTCATATCAGGCCAATCCATCCCATAGAATCAACCCAGAAGCTTCTCTGAACTCAACTCGACTCAGCCCAAGTCCTGGTTTGAGCTCTAACGGCTTGTGGTCCCCTCCCATGTGAGGACAAGCCAAGTAAGTGGCCAGCTCATTCCAGTCAGTACAGTCCTTTCTCCTGCTACCTAACCACCTGGGGCAGGTGTCAATTATCCAGGAAACCTCCCTGATCAATCACAGCCGCTCGTTTTGGCTCCAAACGGCTGAATAGAGCAAAACGACGGAGAGGGCTCATTCTACACAACTCTTGCTTCCCGACTTTTCCCAGAGCTTTCTAGCATTTCGTTTTGATTCCTCAGAGTTCTACCTTCTTCCCCCCATCATTTCCAGTCGTTTGGACATCGCCGGCGGCAAGGAGCACGAAGGACCGTAAGCTATTTCGTCCAAACTCACTCAACTCTACTTCCAGTGATCCTCCAAGCTCGAAGCCTGAAGGAAATCAACACGTGGACAATCTACAAATTCAGCCGTGAAAGAATCAACTCATTTGATCCATCCTTCGGTGAGAAATCTTAAACCCTAGATAATATTTAGGTTTTTAAATAGGCTTCTAAGGAAACCGTATAAAACTCTAAAAATTGTTCCCCAAAATTCATCTCAATTATTGTCATCTAGATCTCGTGTATAATGCCATTTAACTGATCCTAGAACTTGTTTAAAGCAAAACCTAAGACTAGGGTTTGCGGTGGTAAAGCGAGGAAGATGAAATCACTGCCGTTGAACTCATCTATTTGATTTCAACGGACGATATTTAATCATTTGTTCCGTTAGATTTGATTCACATGAACCGCTGGAAGAACCGTCTTCATACGGCGCGATCTGGTTCATCCATTTCAAATCGCGGAGCCTCTTTCAACCGTCCGATCTCTTAACCGAGATTAAACAACGGGATTTGATCCCGTCCGTCGGATCAGAACCGCGGAATCGGATGGTGTGGGAAAGGCGTTGACTCATTTAAGTGATCCACGTGGCTGACCGCCGCCATTTGCGTGGTCCAATCACCCTCCGCCACGTGTAAATCCCGTTTTAAGGGTTTATTTTAATTATATTTAAATCCAGAACTTTGAAAAATCATTAAAAATAAAATACTGAACCATTTTTTTTCCACAACCACTTGTTTTTCTCGGAATAAAATTCTCTATTTTATAAAAATAAAATTAGAACCTGATTTTCATTATTTCGAAAATTATATTTTAAACCCTTGATTTTCCTAATTTATTTTAATTTTTATTTAAATATCTAGTTAAATCAGAGATTAAATGGCATGATACCTTATATTAAGCATGTGTTGTCTCTGATTTATGGGGAGAATTTCAGAGCTCGATTTCAAATCTTAAATGAATTTTCAAATATTTAATTCATTACTTGGATTAAATATTTAAAATCTCATTACAAATCATATAATCATTCTATCATTGCAATTAGAGCTCTATGGGATCAATGAGAAATAGCTTTTCATTAGGATTTCAAGTCCAAACTATATTTATGTATTGTTTGAGAGAATATATTGCTCTCAAACCATATAAAAATATAGTTTCAATTTGAATATGGATTATGTAGGGATATTTTTTTATATATATATCTTAGACTAATTTCATTTCAATCACATACATTTCTCTCTTATATTTGAATCTCCAAAGTTATAAGATAACTTTTAACTTTGATGATTCATCTTCATTATCCCATAGAGTATTAGGTCTTTTTTTTTTTTATTACTCATGATTGTTATGTTATGGTGTGATTGCAATGTATATGTTTAAGGGTTAGTGAATATGATTTTTATTCCTATAACTTAGTGACACTAAGGACAACAATTAAGGTTGAGTCTTAGCCAATTTAGTCAAATCTAGGAAGAACTACACACATCTCTTTTGAGATGAAACTCAAACATAGAAAACTAGTGTCATGTACCTAATGATCAAACTTACATTGATTTGACATTAATTGACCTTCAAACAACTAGTAGAATTTAGGTAATCCCTTCTTTAAGGATTTTAGTCTTCTATAAACTCAAATAAATTCAAATAAATCAAATAAAACCCATAAAATCTAAAATAAATTTCAAATTATTCTATTTAACTCTAAAACATATATTAAACCTTTTAAAATCAAAATGTAAATTCAAATTTCATTAAGTGTCATTAAACCTAAATTAACCCTTAATTACCCTAAACTTCCAAAATGTAATAAATCCATTTTAAATCTAAAAATATAAATAATACCTCCAATTGACCATAATCTAGTTCTTAACCAATGAAAATTAAAATCAAATCAATTTGACATTAAACTAAAGCTTAATTTAATTTTGAGTAAATTCTAATATTTAATTGATTTAATTAATTAATAATAATTAAAAATTCCAATAAATTCCCAAACACTTGGAAATCCTTCCTTAGGTCATCTCTGACCTTTGGAGCTGATTTCAAGAGGTTTGGAATCCATTTGGAGCAAAACCATAAAAAGAGCCTTAATTAAACAATTTCCAAAATTTCATTAAGTAGCCTAAAATTTGAAAAATCACAATTAATTCAAGAAAAATCCAAATTGACCAAATTCAATTGCATTCAGCTCATAATAAGGCCTAATATTTATTAAAAATATAAAATTTCCAGAAAATCATTAAATAGAAAAAGTCAACAGATTGGTCAACCGTAGGTTAAAATCAGTTCAAAACTTCAAACCTTCATAACTAAATCCAGAAAAATCCGATTTCAACGTACTTACTGTCTAACTGATTGTAGTAAGGTCTAGTATTTTAATAAAATACAAACATTCCAGAATTTGGGCTTAATCAAAAAGTCATATTTTGAACCCTTAATTAAATGATTAAAATATTAAAAAATTCTTAAAAATTCAAATTACTTTGAACTCCAGAAAATGTTAGCTTAATGTTTAAAACATTCAACAAACCTTTTAAAACGCAACAACCATCCTAAAGATGAAGTTTATTGGCTGGACTACTTCGGGCTGCGGGGCTAAGTGTCCTAAGGAGGCTGGTTCCTCGAGCCTGGTGGCACAACGCCACGAATGGATTCCAAGGGGTGTTAAACCTTAAAAAATAGATTAATTATTAATTATCTAACCTTTTAAATCTTTTAATTCAACTACATTAACTTGGTTTATCGGCTGGACTACTCCGGGCTGCGGGGCTAAGTGTCCTAAGGAGGCTGGTTCCTCGAGCCTGGTGGCACAACGCCACGAATGGATTCCAAGGGGTGTTAAACCTTAAAAAATAGATTAATTATTAATTATCTAACCTTTTAAAACTTCTAATTCAACTACATTAACTTGGTTTATCTGCTGGACTACTCTGGGCTGCGGGGCTAAGTGTCCTAAGGAGGCTGGTTCCTCGAGCCTGGTGGCACAACACCACAAATCAGTTAATGACAAATTTAAATTAATCAAACTTCTAAAATCAGTAATCCAACCAATCATTAAAAATCAAATCTCTAAATCAGTTTCAAATCCTTAATAATTTAATAAACCTTTAATTCTTAATAATTTCTGAATTCTTTTAATTAAAATCTATTAATAATTCAATTAAATTATACATTCCTTTAATTTGAATTAATTAGATAATTTGATTGATTAAGATTTATCTTAATCAATCAAATTTGATAATTGATTTAGATTAAACGAATTCGGGTCTTCTATGCCTAAAGTTTGATTCCTTTTGAAGGACTTTGGGTATTTTGACTTTTAAAGACCCTTAAAACACTTAAATAACAAAGAGATCTCTTATGTGTTGTGTATGATTCCTTTCAGGAGGGCACTAACACATTTAGATTTGGGGATCTTCAAATAAAGAATAATAAACCACCGACCTTATATGACGTGCTAGATTCCTTCGGGAGCGCACGTTGTATTACATTTATAAGGTCCCTTTCTCTCTCCTTAATAAATTATAAAGATTCTCAAAATAAATACCTATCTTCTGTCTAAGACGGGTATTTATTCTGAAAGTCCTAGGATTTATAAATTGATGATTTCCTGCACTTAGGGAATTATCAATCTATAGATTCTTTATAACTAAATTAAATAACTCCAACATTCAAAATTGGAATAATTCTTAATAAATTAAAATATACTTTACTTAAATTTTAATTAAATTCATTTGACCTATAATAAATCAATCCTAATAATACATGTAATTTAAACAAATAAACCTATTAGGACCTATCCAAGCCACACAGCTTTCTTCACACACTTAGAGGCTTGCTAGGACAACCAACTCTAGCCTAAGTTAGGCCGGTGGATTGTTGTGGTTTGCTTGCGGGTGTCTTGCCTAGAGGGCACCTATGTGTGATTGCTTACCTTTCTGTACTGCATAAGCATGCATATTTATCTTTCTGTCTGTACACCAGAGTGCAGAGTGAATAAAGTGAGGGCCGTGTACTTTACTTTTCTGTCTTTACTTTCCTGCATTTATAACTGTACACAACGCACTCATAACATGCATCATTATATAACTGCTTTATTTCCTGTCTTTTATATTACTGTAACAGTAGAATATTTTTAGGATCTGATGTACTACTTTTCATTTCCTAGAATTGTTGTATATAGATTGAGTCTGTACAGCGTCTGGAGTCTGTAAAAGAATTAAAGATAACTGCTTATAAATATACAAATGGGGCTCCAAAAAGTAATGTCCTCCTTCAGAAGGACGTTCCTTTTTTGGAATTCCATAGAAGACTCGGAGCCTGAAGACCATAAGTAGTTATATTTAATTCTATTTTCTCGTAGGTTTAGAACCCAGGTTTGTTGTCGGTGGATCCTGGCCACCATTACTTTACTGCAAATTCTGGGGTGTAACCGATGAAAATTATATTAATAAAATCAGCTCTTTCATATATAATTGTTTCATACATCATTCGCATACGAGTAGATTTTTGGTTTTTGTAAGCATATCTCCTTGCATTTATTTTCAAATTCTTTAATAAACTCCTTGATTCCTAGGATAGAGCTACCTTAACTCTTGCATCATCGGCGAATTGTTGTGATTAGAATTGTTAGCTGGCAGCCCACTCTAGGCAGGTGGTAAGTCCAGATTGTATACACTTCTCTCTGCACATTCCTCTTCCTAATCAATTCTAACTCTTCTAAATTCAATTATATAATCTAAAGCCTGATCGTGGAAATTTAATTGCCCAAATATTTAATTAAATACATATATATAATTTTGGAAATTATTTAGTCTTCATTTAAATCGAAAGTATTCTCTTAGGAGATGTAATTAACTACAGGGGCTTGCCCCTGTAGGGAGTCTAAAACCCAGAATAATCTAAACCCTTCCAAAGTTCCTTTCTGAGGCAGGGGAAAGATCTGTGGATGTAGATTAGGTTTTATTCACGTTTAGGAGTTATTTCTATAATTAGGAAATAGATAGATATTTAATTTGTTTCTCACTAACAAATCAAATGTCTTCTATACTTAATTATAGAAACAAACTTACAATTCGTTAATCTAATCAGGTCGATTAGAGAATGTACTCGTCATCCCTTCAGGATGATTTGAATATTCTCTATACTACACCTGATTAAATGAATTGTACTGCTTCTCCCTTTAAAATCAATAGGAGGATATTAGTCTGTTTTTCGGGGCAGTATAACATCCGACTATGTAGATTTAATCGGGAGAAATATATCCTAAATATAAATAAAGCAAATCATGTGAGAAGATAAAATTCGTATTTTTAAATAGAAAACCCTGACTTATCTATACTTTTGTTTAGATTCATTCCTTATAATCAAGAAATAGATAGGTATTTGATTTATTTTCACGAGTAAATCAAATATCGTCTGTATACTTGATTTTAGGGATGAATCGACAATTCACTAATCTAATTAGGTAACTAGGGAAAATACGGATCGTCCTTTTGGGTGATTTGTATATTCTCTATGTCATACCTGATTAGGAAAGTGAATTGTCTGTTCTCTTTCTTCAGAATCAATAGAAGGATATCAGTCTGTCTTTCGAGGCGGTCTGATATCCGAATATACAAATTCAATTGAAAGAGAATATTCAAAAATATGAATAAAGCAAATTATTTTCCATAAATAAAATAGGATAAATTTTATTTCAAAAGTTATTTCAAAAGTCTATTTCTCCCTCCTTCTTTTTCTCTATTTAAATATCATAGATTTATTATATAATATAAATTATATTATTTTCTATTAAATTAAACTCCTACATAAAAGAATTATATTTAAAATAATTAATAAAAATAAAGTTAGATCGATGATTTTATTTTCTCACAGTGTGCACCACACAATCAAGCATGTACTTCTTTCATGCCCTTTTATGCTTTTGATTTATCTAAACACCATAACCACATCTAATCAAATGATCTTTTGTATAAGGTGTTATTAATCAAAGCATAAGATAATGATTGTCTTTTGATCTATTATCATTTGACTTCTCCTAAGGGAGCTTATTTTCATGCAAATATTTGATGAATAGTTTTCTCCAATCTATCATTTCCTCATTTATTGCCAAAATAATTTTCACCTCATAAAGGGATTTTCTATTTATGTATTCAAAATCTACAAAAGACAGAACTTGCCGACCTTGCACTTCTATTGGAATTAAATATTCCTCAGAACATGCTAGTGCCTTAGCAAACTTTGTAAGAGCGTTCGCTGTAGAATTCTTTCCTCAAGGAATTCTATATAATGTCACATTTGGAATATATTCTAGTACATGCATCATATACTGGTGATAAGGAATCAAAGTATCCTTTAATACTTTATAAATTCTAGCTACATGAATAATAACAAGCAGATGTTAATTATAAACTAATTATCAATGCCTTGTATTAAGCTTCATTATAGGTACATTATTCTGACATATTATATAAGTAATGTATAACACCTTTAACATGTGTGAGAAAAACTATACCAATCTCAACTTATCCCAGTGAAATATAATCTAATGTTTCTTGCTGATTAGAAGCAGCCCCATCAAAATAGAATTCCCAGGTGAACTTTTCATTCAAATTGAGTATCACGATCTGTTCATCTAGAAGTTCATCTCTTTTCAATCAATCATCTTGCAATAGATGAGCTGTTAAGAAAATCTTCCACTACATGTCCTTTCAGTGCTCATAGAGGAGTAAATGTAATATTGAACTATGATAGTATCATCAACCAATGAGCTAATCTTCCCAATAATATTGGTCGAGTCATCAAATATTGTAGATGATTTATCCTTGATATGAGGTTTACTTTATAGGAAAGCATATAATGCCTTATCTTTTGAGCAGCAAAAATTAAAGCTAAACAATGCTTCTTGATTGAAGGATATTTTACTTTAGTGGCAATAAAATGTATACTTAGATAATAAAGTGCATTATCTTTTCCTTGATCATTAGATTGAGCTAATAAGGTTCCAAGAGATTCACTTAAAGCTGTTGTGTATAAGATCAAAGTTATCCCTAGTATAGGAGCTGTAAGAACTAGAGGATTCATGAAATACTATTTTATGCCATTGAATGCTTTCTGGAAATTTTGATCCCACCTAAACGGAGCATCCTTCTTACATAATGTTCCAAATGGTTGACATATGCCTAAAAGGTTTGATATAAACATTTTGCTGCATGCACATCAACCCTGGAATGTTCTTTGATTTTATTAAGATCAATTTCAATATTGCGATGTCAAACCATAAAATTTAAGAATTTCCAGAAGGTTGCTCCAAAAGCATAATTCAAAGGATTTGTTTCTAAATTATAATTATGAGTTTTTGAAAAATAATTTTCATGTTGTTTAAATGATCACCTCTTTTGAGACTTTTAACCACTAGAACATTGACACAGCACTCCACCTAATAATGGATGAGTTTGTAAAAAATCCTCATCATTGCTCGTTGAAAAGTTGCTCCAGCAATCTTTAATCTGAAAGCCATAACTTTGAAGCAATAAATACCTATTAGCATTATAAATGTTGTATACTTCTCATCTTTGGGATCCATCTTGATATGATTGTATCAGGATGAGCCATCTATAAAGGAGAAGCTTGCATACGAGGAGGAAATATGTACCATGAGTTTCGGTATAAGAAGCAAAAACTCATCTTTAGGAAAAGCTTTATTCAAATCTTGAATTTAATACAAACACATATCTGACCATCTTCTTTTTGAGTGGAACAATGCGAGCAAACTAGGTTGGATATTTCTCCTCCCTAATTAAGCCTACATCAATTAGTTTCTTGACTTCAATGACGACCTTCTGCTTGATGTTGATTCTCATTTGTTGAGGTAATTGCTTTATTAGAAATGTTTTTGGTTGAAATATTAACTTATGAACTGCTATATCCAAGGATAATTTGGGCATATCTTCATAGCTCCAGGTGAAGTAGTTTATTAATTTTGATAGTAATTGAATCATGTCATTCGCCTCATCCTCATTCAATAGAGAATTAATGAAGCTCAGACGAGGGTCTTCTTTGGTGCCAAGGTTTACTTTTTTTAATTCATCAATTGTATATCTAATTTCCTCTTCAAGTTCTTGAGGTACATCCCTAACATGAGAATCATCCATATTATATGAAGTTTCTAAACAAAGTTCATTGAAAGGTTTAACATTCTCCAAAAAGAGACTATCAGATTCTAAATTATTAAAAAATACTAAGAAATATTCATTGTCATTAAATGAACATAGAGTAGCAAAACCAACACCTGGTCTTGAAAAATATTTGTGGTATTTTTTATTCCACCGGTGTTCAAATTGTTGGGCTTTACCTCTAGTCCAATTTAATCACGTTAAACCTTTCTTAGCAAATCTATTTATAGAGTTTGAATACCAATCAAAAGGAAGTTATATTATCTCATCTATAAAATTATCACTGAGGGTTACATCAGTGTCTGGAGGTTTGTTAGTAGAAGATACAAAAATATTTTCTTTGATTTTAGGGTTCAGAGGAAGAGAGGTTTTCACCTCCAACCTCTTGATATTAGTCTAGGATAATGGGGTTAAGGTAATATTTTCCACATACAATTTTAACCTCTCCATGGTAAATAAATCTAAATTTTATTCCTTAGTGACTTGGTCACTGTCCTCATCGCTATCAGTTTCTATAGAAATCTCATATATTCTACAGCATGTGGTTCTTTCTCGAGCATATATGATTCATCCTCCAAACTGGATTCCAAATCAATATGCACTGCAGACTCCCTTACTTGCATGTTTAGATTTTCACTTTCATGCATCATCTGATTTTTCCATCCTCGACCTCTTCCTCTAGATCATTATGCCATTATATCGCCTCTTTGTGAAGGAGGAGTAGGTGACTAATGAACATCGTGCTCAAGATTGGGATGATGTTCTTTTTCTTTTTCTTTCTCTTTTGTTTCTTTTATCTCTAATTTAGCCAGTTTGAGATTTTTAGATAAAATCATCTACTTCTTAGGTAGATACTTTTAAGCCTCTTCGTAAATACCAACTTCATGAACCAAAAACAATTGCAAGTCACCTTTTATACAGTGTTCTATTCCCTCTTGAGAGAATTTGATAAACTGATGTAAGGTGGAAGGTACCATTCTATATTCAAGGAGCTAGGGTCTACCTATAAGAGCATTAAAAGAGCTCTCAAAATATATTATATGGAATTTTTTCTTTAGTTTTGAATGTTTCTAAATCTAAAAGTGAGGTTATAGAACCCAAAACCCTCTCACCTTTTCATTGAATCCTCACAACATCATCTTGTCATAAATGAGTTTGTGAGTATCCAACCTTAAATATGCAAGAGTTTTAAGAGTTATGATGTTGACTGATGCACCTAAATTAAAGCACACGAGATACTTTGATGTTGTCAATATTCACAGAGATATACAATAGATAATTGTGATTTGCTATTCTCAATAGAAAATCTTTATCTAAAAATGTAATTAATGGAATTTACTTAAAGTATAATGCTTCCTCTTAGGATTGTGTTGAAGCTAATTGAGCCATACATATCTCTGGATTGAGTAAAGCTTTAACTAAGCTTCCCACATTTCTTTGGAAAGAACTAGGGCATCGTAAATACTAAGTTTAGATAGCAATTTTCTAAGAAGTTCTAACATATTGTAGTCGACCTTTGGAATCACTACACTTTAAGTCTCTAGATCTTAAACTTGTAGAAGTTAATTAGAAGCTTCTAGATTATCTACAACTTGTTTCCCTTTATAAATAGCTGCAACTAGTAGAGTTAAGACATTACCACTATGAAGATTGACTTGCACTACTTCTTCACTAGAAGCATTTTCATTGGACTTTTGTTTTTTATCATTGATTATCAATTTAGTATATTTTGGTGGTGTATCTAAGTCAAATAATTCTAATTCTATATTGATAGGATCATCCGTAATGTTGAGTATAGGGGAGTCACTATCATAATATTATTGAAATTGTACGTCAATATCATTTACATTTATTTCTTGAGAGTTTTTTTTTTCGTTATTATTTAAGTTCTTATCCAAATTTTCATTAACAGACACAAACATGATATACATGAAATCCTTTTTATTACTTTCTTAGTCCCAGGATGGACAAAATAGAAGTCATACAGAGTTAATGGTTTGAGCAACATATGCTCGCCACTTGTAAAAATGACTAACCTGTTAGAACTTAACTCTATTTTATTCTTCTATTCCTTACTTGGAATTGTAAGAGCTTGATCAACATGCACTACCTTAGACTCCTTAATTGGAGCTTTATTCTTCTTCTTCTCACAAGCTACCATATCAAGCTAGATGGGAATTTTTACTCTCCAGGGTTCTTGAAAAGATGAATGATAAAGTATATTAAGGGTTCTTTTAGAAGAATGATACAAAGTTATATCATATATGTCATTGGGTTTTAAAGAAGGAGAAGGTGTAAAAGGCTCCCCAAATATACACTTAGCATATCCTTGACTTGAATCCACTAAGAATTCTTAGGGTATCACAACTCTACCATCTTTGTAGTTTATGTCCAACCACTCTTCAAAGCTATGCTGTCTTCCAACTCATTACCTTACATATGATGATATGGACAATAATTAGGTTGCTTTATTTTAGCAACTTCTTATGGCCTTCTGGGCTCAGGAAGCTTAAATCCTAGCTTCTTCACAAGACTCCTAAACATTTTCATTATTTCCTCTTGTTTAAAAGTATATACATTATTTCTAAAGTAATCAAACTTTTCTTTTTGTTGTTCTTGAGTTAAGAAAGGTCGGGGTTTAGTTTGCTGATAACCCAGAGGTCTATTGTATTGCTGATATTAAGGAGGTTAACTCGAATTCTCTGCCTGAATTTGCATCAGTTATTTTCCCTTATCAACTACAAACACTATCCCTTATTTCTTTTATAAAAATTTTTGAGGTTTTTGTTACGAAAGTTGCAATTTGCATGTTTTAAATTCTTGCAACTTGTATAGTTTTGATGATTCCAAATATTATTGTTTTATGTGTTGTTATCTCCTAACAATTTTTAGAAGATTTATTTTTGCTCTTGTGTTTATACTAATATTTCAAGAAAATCGAACTCCAGACTACGAAGACTTCAAATAAAATTCAGCATGAGATACTTTGAGAATTTGAAGCTTGTACTTTTTATTTGAATTAAATTTGAGAGGGAGTGATTGTAATTGAGTGAATAAATTTACACACACTTAAAGGAGATCTTGAAAAAGTTTTTGTACTGATCGTACGGGACGAACATTGTTCGTACGAGACGATCAGATCAATTATCTCCTTGTAAGAGCAATGGAACGGACAGGAACTGAACTGGAAAATTTTTCTAAGGAATGATCGTCCAGACAAAATCATTTTTCGTCCCAGGACGAGTTTCTCACTGTAAAAATTTCGTCCAGACGAAGTCCAGTTCGTCCAGGACGATGGGAACCAACTATGGCAGTTTCTAGCAATGTTCTGCAGTTTTCGAAACCAACTTTTGATATAATTGTTCGTACCGAACGAAATTTTTCTTCTCAGGATGAACCAATTTCGTCCAGAATGAAATTGGTTCATACAGATGAACAAATGGTTCGTACAGGACAGTTTTTTACTCAGTTCGTCCGTACTAACTCAATTTTTTCGTACGGGACGATCCAGTGCGCAGAAAAACATGTTTTTAGCAGTTTTTTGAGCGGTTTTTCATGTCCTTTCTATATAAGGAGTCCTATAAACTATTACATGTACCTTTAGAATTGTTTTCTCTTGAGAGGGATCATTGAGAGGGAGAAGATCCTTGGAGGGGATTTCAAGGGAGTGTGGAGGGGATATTCACACGGTTGCTCCGGCGAAGGCTCTCAAGTGAAGTTCAACAACATTGGTCCGGTTCTCTGCCGACACTTGGAGAGTGTAAAAGGATGACAAAGTGTATCTTTGATAACCATTGTGTCTTCGTTCTTTGGGAGAAAACTAGAAGAGAGAACTTGAAAGGGAGAGAGGAAAGGGTGGAGTTTGAGAGGGAGAAGATCCTTGGAGGGGATTTCAAGGGAGTATGGAGGGGATATTCACACGGTTGCTCCGGCGAACTTGCACTTCAGTACCATCGGATTCAAGGGTCATCTTGAGGGAAGTTTTGGCGAGAAGAAGATCTCTTTGGTGTCAAAGAACCCGGCTACTCCGCCGCACCGGGGAAGGTGAAAGTGATTTTGTACAGGCTTCTCCGCCTTGCTGTGGGGGCAAAAGGAGAGTCACTTTGTGGTATTAGTGCAATACTCGGAGGGTGCCTCCGGGGAGTGGACGTAGGTTTAAATTCTTGACCGAACCACTATAAATCTGGTGTGTTCTTTCTTATTTTTCTTCCGCATTTAATTTCATTGCAAGTTGTTTACTCTGGTTGAAAAGTTTATTTTTTAAACTTTAAATTTAACTTGCATTAATAATTAAAAAGGTTTTCTAAAAATCCAAGAGTAGAAGTATAATTTTTAAATTAGCAATTCACCCCCCCCCCCCCTCATGATTAGCCTTGGGACAATTAATTAGGCTTAACATCCTAATTCATATTGAACGAGTTGCGACAGTTTTATCTTCTTTATTTCTAAAGAAGCTGGGTCTTTTTGGAATGGTAATTGAGAAGCTTCCTCTTGGAGATTAGAGGTTTTGTTTAATAGCTTCTCAAAAGTTTTAATTATAAAACCCTTGAATAGAATGGTGACCAGGCCATGGATATTTTTTAGAAGGATCTCTATAGAATAGTATTCTTGCATCTGAGGTTCACATTTCGTGCTCAGATTCCTCCATCTCAGGATATAATCTACCTGGCTTCTGCTTCTCTACCACCAAGTCACCAATAGTAATGTGATGCTTTGCACTATTGAATCTCTTCACTAACATTATTTTCAAATCTTTGAAGGTATGTACCAACCCATTGGATAGTTCAACATACCAATCAAATGCAATCCCTAATAAACTACCAACAAACTGTCTAGATAATAGTGCATAGCTGCCACCTGCATTACAATAACTAGCTATAAAAGGAGTGGGGTATTTTTTAGGATTAACCGTAATATGAGTTTTTTTTTAAAAGAGGGAGGTAATTTGATATGGTCTACCCTTTAAAACATCTGAGGTACTTTGAGCCATAGTTAAATCATCTTTTACTTATTTTTTGACCATTTGTTTGATGTCTACTAATTGTATCGACGGTGGATCTTCTTTCACAAGCTTTTGTTTTGATCTATCAGGTTCTTCTAACCTGACTTCTTTGTTTATAAAATTCATTTGTACTGATTCTTCAAGAGGAGATTTAAACTGAACTTTTGGAGCAAGGGGGTTATTTTCCTACATGATATGAATCATATCCATCATCTCTTCTATTTTATTTCCTTCTTAGTGTCTGCTCATCTTTCTAACTTTGTTGTTTTAATAGACGATGAGCTGAATTTATTGTATCCTCTTCATCATCCTCATTGTTATTAGGACCTTCTTCACTTTTATCTTTATCTTTTTTTCCTTTGTAGAAAAGAGTGAGTGTCAACCATGTTGACACTTCTAGGCATTTCTTCATTCTTGTCTTCATCTTATGCAACCTCTTGTTCATTGATTCAGTGGATACTATCTTTCAAATGATCCACCATCTCTTTGATTGATTTCTCTCCCACCTAATATAGGTCTACCAAAGTTTATTCTCTATGTGGAGAAATTTCTATCATAAACTTCCCATTCTTTGATCTTTCATCCACTATATTATTCCTTATATTCATTAATTCAATTGGAGTGGGAACAATCTTAAGTGGCCAAACCCTTTTCCTATTAGATAATGAGGTTGACTGATTTGGGAATTTTAATCTCTTCTTATCAAAATTAGAAGATGATTTGCACCTCATGAATGGTGCTAATTGGGTCTTGATGGATATTATTAATTTACAGGATGATCATAGATTCTCATGGGATGATTTCTTAAATGATTTGAAGATGGAAGAGATATGGGATTATACCCTCAACTGGATAATGCTCTATAACCTAGATATTTGATAGGAGTTTATTGATTGTGTTGATATTCTAAAGTTAGATTATGATCATGATGTAGGAACTCCTTTGGTTCCCCACAATGATCTATGGCAGCCACAGGTTGACTTGGACATGATCCTTGGAACTGAACTCTTTTCTTTGTAGGAGGGGAGTCTCCTCTCCTTCCACTTGAATGTGGACGTACCATAGTAGAAATCATATTCCTTCTCACTTTTAAATATTCTATTTTTTACTGGCCATAACCAATGGCACAATTATGGATCAATCCATTCAGTTGCATCTTAAATTTTCCCTTCCTTTCAAAGAGAGAAGGAAGAATAAGATCTTTCCAGAATGGAGTAGGTGGAGAATTAGCTATCTACGGTATGCTCTCTTCTCCTACAATAGTTGATAGTGGGTAGAATATGCTACCAGCCAACTAAGGAGAATTAACGTACTCCTCGGGTGTTTTAGCAATCATCTTCTTTGTTGCCTCAGTTATAATAATAATCATAGCATCTCCCTTTGATGTTTTTGATCTTTTAGCTCTTAGCCTCATATGATGAATCATATTACGATGCTGAGACTTAGAAATTTCTAGGATAACAGGAGAAAATCCCACCTCAAAATTTCCAAACACTTGGGTTTCAAAAAGAACTTGGGACTTTCCCTCAATCACAACAGCTTATTGGGGAGAACTCAGGCAGGTAAATGCATAGGGTTGGTTAGCTATAGAAACAAATATAGACCCACCCTCGATGTTTACTTAGAGTGGAGTGTATGTAACATATTTAACAGTGGAAGTAACCACTTCAGCTTGTCGTGCACCAAAAGTAACTTAAATGTTCTCAAATCCAGACCCAAACCTGATCTAATTGCCCTAAGAAGATCAGGTAGCAGTGATGTTGATGTTGAACATGAGTTTTCAAGACATTTTCTATGATTAAAAAAAACAAAATCAATGACTAAACTTTTCGAATCCATAACTTGAATATTGAATCAAAAAATCTGACTGATTTGAATCTGCTTGAAGTCTAAGATACATTCTATATAAGATTTGAAGTTTGGAAAGTGAAGGGGTCCAATTAAGGGTCCAAATCAAACAAATTATAATTGCTATGAAGATTTGGAAAAGGGATTGATTTTAGATTAAATTTGATTTGAAAGGTGAAATGGAAAAGTCCTTAGATAATGACCCTTTCCAAAAAGAATTTTATGTGCATATATATAAAAATAAAGAGTAGACAAAAGTTAGAATAATTTTATGAAGGGGGAGTTAAGAATTTAAAATTTAAAGCCTGATTTTAATGCACCCACTCAAAATTGAGCACGCATAAAAAAAATACAAGACTCCAAAACATGCAAATGACATACAAATGTCAAATGACAAATAGACAGTATTCCTATTAGACCTAGGACCAAATCGGTGATGCTGGTTGGAGCATCCACTTAGCTTTTGGGAGAAGCCAAGTAACCCTGGGTATGCTAGTTCACACAAGCATGATCATGTAAATAGTGGACTCAAATAAACATGCAAAAGTCATTCAAATGACAAACCAGGTTGGGTTTACTTGATTTAGGGAATTTATAGCTATACAAATTTAATCACAAAATAATCAAACCAACACAAATCATAAGACATATAAAACGCTCAAAATTTACATTAAGAATTTGAGGTCAAAATCTAAAGAAAATGTTGAATAAATTTGAAATTAATAAAAGTGACTAAACACCCAAATGGCATGAAAATGTTATACAACAAATGCACAACATTCCTACCAGACCTAGGACCAAATCAGTAATGTCACTTGGACCAACAGCTTGGCTTTTAGGAGAAGCCAAGTAACCTTGGGTATGCTAGCTCATGCAAGCATGATCATAAAAACTATAGACTCAAACAAACATGCAAATGTCATACACATGATAAACTAGACTGGGTTGACTCGATTTCGAGAATTTATAGTTTACAAAATTAATCAAAAAATAATAAAATCAAGACAAATCATAGGAAACATACAACACAGCAAAATCTATAACAAAAATCTAAAAAGGGATATCAAACATAAGAATTCAAAAACTCAAGAAGGATTTTGAATAAATTCAAAAAGAATTCTAAGTGACTAATCACACAAATGACATGCTAATGTCAAACAACAAATGGACAACATTCCTACCTGACCTAGGACCAAATTGGTTCTACCTGTTGGACCATCCTCTCGGCTTTTTGGAGAAGCCAAGGAACCATAGGAATGCTCGCTCATGCAAACATGATCATGAAATTAATGGACTCAAATAAACATGCAATTGTCATTCAAATGACACACCAGGTTGGATTGACTCAATTTAGGGAATTTATAATTTAGAAATTTAAAATAAAAAAATCAAATCAAATCTTATCATCAAAATCAATAAAAAATGTATAAAACTATACAACTTCTCAACAAACACATCTTAAATTTACATAAATGAAAATTTACATGAAATTTAATACCCCAAACATTTAATTAAACTTATATGAATTTTTAAAGAGTTAGTCTTCGTTTAAGATGGAGAGAGAAGTTTACCCCTAGTGGATTCTCTAGAAAAATCTTTGACAACTTTTTTTTTTTATTTAAAAAACTTTAAAATGCTTTAAGTTCCACATAATCTTCTTTCTTTATATTTTAATATTTTCTTTAGATTAAATCTACATACTTAGATATTATATAACCCCGAAGGATGGACTAATGTCTTTCTATCAATTTGGAAGAAAGAAAATTATGATCTATTTTTCTTATCAGATGCGACATATGGAATATAAAATTCATCCCAAAGGATGAAAAGTATATTATCCTATCATTCTAATTAGAAAATTAAATCATAGATTTATTTCCATAATCAAATATAGAGGATATTCGATCCGCTGTAAAAGAAAATTAAATATTCATCTATCCTTTGATTATGGAATTACATTTAAAATATAGATAAGGCAAAGTCGAGTTCATAGATTTTCCCTCTACTTTAGAAAGGAAACTAAAGTAGGGTTTATTTTATTCTAGGATTTAGACTCCCTATAGGGGCAAGCCCCTATAGCTAATTACATCTCCAAAGAGAATTCTCTCAATTAGAATGAAGACTAAATAATTTTAAAATTTATATAAGTTTAAAGAAATGTTTGTGCTAATTTAAATTTCAAAATACATGCTTTAGATTATAAACCCTAATAAGGGATTTTGGGAATATTTAGGCTTGAATTGAAGGAAGGAAGTGCATAAAGGATCGTATACAATCTGGGCTTATGACTTGCCAAGAGTAAGCTGTCAGCTATCAATACTAATCATAATAATCACTGATGAATGCAAGATTAAATAACTGGTATCCTATGAATTAAGGAATAGTTATATAATTTAAATTAAATGCAATATAATAGGAATAAAAAAGGAAAATTTGCACGTATGATGCATGAATAATAATGAATATAAAAAGAACTAATTTTATTAATATCAAATTTATAAAATATAATGCATGGTCTCTAGTAAAGTAATGGTGACCATGCCGCACCAACAACAAACCAGGATCTTGATCCTATCAAAACATCTAGAAGCAAATACAATTTCTTATGGTCTATAGGCTCCAAGTCTTATGTGGAATTCCAAAAAAAAATATCCTCTTGAAAGAGGACATTGCTTTTTGGAGCCCCAACCATATGTGTATAAGCAGTTGCCTTTGACTCTTTACAACTCATGACACAATAAAACTTGATATATATACAAAATTCTATGAAATTTAAATTTACAATATCTTTACACATATATTGCCACCTAACAACATTCTACTTTACAGGAATTTAAAAGTAGAAAATAAAATGCATATA
Organism: Dendrobium huoshanense; assembly: GCA_016618105.1. Taxonomy (NCBI): domain Eukaryota; kingdom Viridiplantae; phylum Streptophyta; class Magnoliopsida; order Asparagales; family Orchidaceae; genus Dendrobium; species Dendrobium huoshanense. Next base: position 11,120,485 of record CM028344.1, read on the forward strand.
TAAAAGTGCATTGTGAGAATTTATATATAAAAAAAGTAAAGAAAGTAAAGTACACAGCCCTCACTCATTCCCACTCCACTCTCTAGTGCACGAATAGAACAAAAACATGGCATGCAATATTTTGGAGAAAGTAAGCAATCACACATAGGTACTCTCTAGATAAGACACATGTAATCAAACCACAATATTCCACCGACCTAGCTTATGTTATAGTTAGTTATCCTAGAAAATCATTTGTGTGTGAAAGAGGTAGTGTAGCTTTGATATGTCCTATAAGGATTTTTTGTTTAAATTGCATATATTTTTAAGGTTTATATATTAAATGCTAAAAGGGATTTATTTGAAGTTTAAATGATGTGAATTTTACTTTTGAATTATTCCAATTTTAAAGGTTAAAGTTATTGATTTAATTTTAAATAACTTATAGATTAATAACTCCTAAAGTACAATGAGTTATCAATTTATAAGTCCTAAGGCTTTCAAAATGAACACCCATCCTCTATGCATGATAGGTGATCATATGAGAGCATCCACAATTTATTAGAGAGAGAATGGGACCTTGAAAATTAAATGCAACATAAACTCCAGATGGAATCAAATAAGTTGCAATAAGGTCGGTGTATTAATAGTGGTTGGACGATCTCTCAAACTTAATGTGTTAGTTCCCTCCTAAAAGGAATCATGCAAAACACAAAAGGGATTTTTTTTGTTTTTAGATATGTTAAATACCTCGTAAGAGAAATGCCAAAATATCCTCCAAAATGAATCAAACATTAGGCATAAAGTTCTAAATTCATTTATCTTAAGTTAAACATCAAATTTGATTGACTAAAATAAAAATTAATAAATCAAATTATCAAATTAATTTAGCTTAAATGAATTAGGATTTAATTTAAAATTTTTCTTAATTATACTATAAAATTTAGATTATTTTAATTATTTGCTAATTTTTTAATTAAATTTAATTAATTATTATTGAATTATTAATTAAAAAAATAATTAAACATTATTCAAAAAAATGTTTAAACTTAGATTATAAATCTCTAAATTTTATTTAGTTTTATTTGAATTTTTATGAATTTTGGACTTTTTGTGATATTTAATTAATTATAAATGAATTTATTTAATTGAAGAATTAAAAATTAGGTTAAATTTAAATTTTATTCAAAAGTTTATTTAAATTTGAATTATTAATCTGTAATTTTTATTTAATTTTAATTGAATTTTAAAGTATCTTTTAATTTTATTTACATTATGCAATTAAAAATGGAATTATTTAATAAATAAATTATTAATGAATTATAAATTTAAAATTTTATTTAGAATTGAATAATAAATTTCAGAATTTCACTTGATTTTATTTGAAATTATTTTATATTTTTGGATTTTATTTAAAATTTTGATGAATTTATTTAATTAAGGCTTAATTAAAGGTAATCAATTATTGATTAAATTTTAAAGAGATTTAAATTTAAATTTTAGATGATTATACATTTTATTTAAGTTTGATTAAAGTTAATTTTGAATTTTTAAGATTTTTATTTAAATTATTAGGATTTGTTGGCATTAAACCCTTAAAGAAGGGTTAATTAAATCTAATAGTTGTATGCAAATCAATTAGTGTTCAATCAAAGTGTATTAGATCATGGGGTTCATGAGATAAATTTTCTATATTTATGTTTCATCAAAAATGGATACATGAAGTTAATATTAAGTTGGACTAAGATGACTAAGACAAGATCCTTAATTATTGTCCTTAAATGTCACTAATGTTATATAGGATTGAAATTAACTTTTTCTAACCCTTGGACACTAATTACAATCATATTAAAAATCATGACAATAAAATATGGAATTATTTATAATGAATTATTGAAGTCATAGGTTATATTGTAACCTATGAATTTAAGAATTCAATCATAAGGCAATAAGTGTATCAAACTGAATTGAGGATATTAGAAGATGTGGGATTCATCCTCAAATAAAACTCTATCATATTTAGAGACATAATGATGCATAATTCAAGGGTTATTTACAAAGGTCATGATGGTTTTTTTTTTTTTTTTGGAAAATGCTAAATGCATAAAATAAAGAAGAAACAAAACCCCTATTAATATCTACTAAGTGATAGAAATTCTATCAATATCCTCCTTTAATAAAGACAAGAAAGTAGGAGGAACCTTATTGCAAAAGAGATCTTCCCAAATAAAATTACCCAACAAGGCCAAGTTAGCACAACAATTGGCAAACTTAATACATTCTCTATTAACACAATAAAATAAAAAACTATCAAACTCTTTGAGGAACGAGAAGTCTTCAAAATCATTACTCTTGCTCGTATCACTTCTGCCAACTAAAGGCTTCAAGTAGTTTATAACATTATAACTATCACCCTCAATAATAATACCTTTTGAATCCATCATCCATTGCTTGATAATCTTCTTTAAAGAATGGAAGGCATACATTTAAACCCAAAAGAAAGAAGAAATTTACCTTTATGATCTCTAAAAACACCACCCACTCCTGCTTCATTAGAACTCAAAAGAGTATCATCGATGTTAACTTTAATTCGTTCAGGAGGAGGGGGTGCCAAATAGAGGAAATTGGTCTTAACAACCGGTTAGCACCCCAGTGATCTAAAAATATATTAAAATTAAAAGAAATAGATGTTGTACTGATAGTATTAGATACCACAAATGTCAATCTAAGGTCTTTTCCTTCATGAATCAAGTTGTTTCTACTTTTCCAAGAGAAGAAAACCAAGGAGCAATATAAATTTGAAGTGAACAAATTTACCTCAGAAATGATTTTCAGGTTAATATTACATTCCTTCATGGAGTAGAATGTAGGAATAGAGAAATCCCATCTATTGACCAAAGCTATTGCTTGTAGAAATTTTGAACATTTAACTGAAATATATTCTGCATTTTCCACTTAAGTACAGTCCCTAGTACACAGATTATCATTTAATAACCTTATGTACATTAAAAAATCTCTTGTTGGAATTGCATTTCTCCACAAACGCCACCAAAACCATTCAACCCGTGGGTTTAACTTCAGTTTTTTAAAACACATCCAATGGTCTGATTTATTTATTGTACAACACATAGCTAAGTAAGCTATTGTTTAACGAGAAAAAGAATTAATTAGCTCCATTTCATCATCTAGCTTTTTCGGGCTAATATTGTTTTGTAAAATGACATCAACCAACAATCTTCTGAAGTATTTAAGAAGTTCTTCATGATTCCAACAGCCATTAAGAATAAAATTTTCCAAGTAAGGAAAAAAATCTTCCACCGTAGCAATGAATGTTGGCAACATATCCACCCTTCTATCTAAAATCCATATATCTTTTAAAATGTTGAAAGAGTTCCCTGCAGTAATTTTGTATCTCACAATAGGTTGTAGTGCTTTAGCTCCACTGATTAAAATTTTCCATGTTGTAGAATTGAATCTTTTCACATATGCACCCATTACAACTCTAACATATTTAGCCACCAATGATTTATTAAGAAGTGAATCAGGATTTCATAAAAAATCCCAAGTGAACTTAGCTCTTAATGGTCAAACTATATCAACTATAGAATGGAGTCCCCATCCTCCATCACATAAAGACTTAAAAAGTTCTTCCCATGCCACATAGGGAATACCATTATTTCCATCTTGATTCCTCAATAAAAAGTCTCTACACATTTTATCCAATTCCCATAAAATGCTTAATGGAATCAAAGAGTGTGAAGAATAAAATACCAGTATAGAAAGAATAATCGATTTGATTAAAACCAATTTCCCTGGTAGGGAGATATATTTATTTCCCCACACATCCAATTTAGTTACAACTTTCTCCACAATGTGCAGGAAATCAAAAGATTTCAACCTTCATAAGGACATCTTAATTCCAAGATAATGCATATCTTTCACCTCCTTGATACCCAATAAATTAAAAACACTTCTTCTCAAGTTCCTTCCCACTAATTTTCCAAACAGAATTGCAAATTTTTTCATATTAATTAGCTACCCCGTCCAACTGCAATAGTCGTTCTGAATTTCCTGAAGTATACTCAAATGAGCAATCTTCACTTCAAATAAAATTAGTATGTCATCGGAAAACATTAGATGACAAACTTTGGGAGCCAATGGAACTATTTTTATTCCCATATTCCTACCCTTCCACACAAAGGCATTTGTTAGTAGTTGAGAACTTAAGATGAAGAGATACGGTGATAGTGGACAGCCCTATCTAAAACCACTCATTCCTTTGATCTAACTAGAAATCATTCCATTTATTTGAATTGAAAAAGAAGGATCTACAACACATTCCATCTATACTTTAGAAAACTTATTTGGAAAGCCAAAAACTTCAAAACATGCTTAAGAGTTTCCCATGTCATACTACATACGCCTGCTCCATGTCAACTTTAATAGTAACCAAACCTCTTTTAGATTTAGAGAATCTAAACTTGTGGAATATTTTCTGAGCTACTAGGATATGATCGGATAAAGATCTCCCTTTAACAAAAGTTTATTGAACATTCATAACCAAGGAATTAATAACTTTCATCAATCTGTTTAACAATACTTTCGTAGCAGTTTTATAAATTGACATACAAAGGCTAATTGGCCTAAAGTTTAATGGAAGAAGGGGGTTACTCGCTTTTGGGATGAGTACTACCAATGTTTCTTTCCATTTAGAGCACATCTTACCTGAAGAAAAGAAATGATAGATTGCTTGCCAAATGTCTCTACCAATCATCTTCCAATAAGCTTTGATGAATGAGTAAGAGATTCAATCCACTCTAGGTGAAATATTATGCCCAAGTCTTTTAACCACTATTTCCACCTCCTCAAAGGAAAATACATGCTCAAGAAGATCATAGTCACTTTGGCTTAGAAATTTTGATGAACTAGGCTAGCCATCCATGCAACATTCTCTATGCTCAATTTTTTTCCAAAGTAGTTGAAAACGACCTCTCTAATAGACGAGAGATCCTCCACTAGAAGTCCTTCCTCATTCCTTATTTTATATATAACATTTCCATTCCTTCTTCCATTACCAAAAGCTAAAGAAAATTTGAATTGATATCTCCTCTCTAAGCCATTTAACCTTGGCTCTTTGTTTCCACCATAAGTTCAAACGGGCTAGAGTGATATTCAAATCATTGATTTTGGATCTCAATAATATAATATTTTCTTCCGTAAAATTGCTACCAATAGTTTCTTGAAGTTGTAAATCTTTGACTTCTTTTTCAAGTTCTCCTTGAGTTCTAATAGATCCTTGTGTTTAGCTCTGCTCTAAAAAAACAAAGACCTAAGAGATCCTATAAAACTTTTTGTTGAGTTCTTCCATTGCATTTCCACTAGTAAATTTATTCCAAGCGTTTTTTACAACTGTTGCTGATGCCGGATAAGAAAGCCAAACGTCCTCAAATCTCAATACTTTGTTGTGAAAAAATTCTAGATTGAAGATTTTCAAAACAATGGGACAATGGTCGAAGGAAACCCTTGGCAAATGCCTAATCGAAGCTTGGTATACCACTTCCAATGCCTTTGAGTTGAGCAAACATCTATCAAGTCTTTCCAAAATCCTAGCATTACCCCTCTTATTATTGCACCAAGTGAATTTTGGACAACGATTCCTATATTATGCAAATCATTGATGTTCATAAAGTTTTTCATTTCTGATGGCCCTTGATAAAACTTGAATTTATTCCCGCCTCTTTTATCTTCTTGGGACAAGATACCATTAAATTCCCCCCCCCCCAACTTCCAAAGGCAATTCTAAAGAAGAATGCCTCTCCACCGACTCCCATAACTTCCTCCTCTTATACAAATCTTTGTTGAAAATCTATTTTTATGACTTATGTTTTGATGATTGACAAACACTATTGATTCTCTTGGACTGCCTGTTACTTCTAACTTTTTAGGAATCAAAGATTAGACGAACAAACGAAGCCAGTTCAAGATTGCTTAGGTTTAGGGTTGAGTTAGTATGTACTTTATTTTTTCTCTTCTTGATTCTATTTGTAATGATCAAAGAGGCTGATGCCTAGTAACCCTACACACACACTTGAAAGACTTAGAATTTCTATTTTTACTCATATCGGCCAGGATGATATCTACATCATCCTAGACGATCAGGCTTAAAACAAAAATCTAAACAAGGATTCTTAATTAAGGCAGCCGTCATTAACAGATCGTCCTGGATGATACGTGTATCAGCCAGGACGATAAGCTCAAAATAGAAAGAAGTTGCCTCCATAGACAATTATGGTATTCTATATTTTTTAATAATCGGCCAGGACGATCATTGATCGGTCTGGACGATATTCACAAATTATGTCTTAATTGATCAGAAAATCAAGGGAGTAATTAGAGATGATTGATACAATCATATCATCCTGGACGATCGCAGGATCGGCCAGAACAATCTATTTAAAAACCTTAGTCACTTCTGGATAATAAATATTGGCCAGCTCGAATTCAGGGTGATGCTCTAGACGATTTTCCTCTGATTTGAACTGATCGGCCAGGATGATCATGAGATCGGCCTGGACGATCAAGCTAATTTTAAATCGTCCAGTTTGCATTCAGGGCGATGCTCTGGCCGATCTTCTGAGATTTTTACTGATTGGCCAGGCCGATGTCCATATCGGCCTGGACGATATAGTCGGCAACTTACAATTAATGAGCTCCTTTGAAGCTCTTCTATTTAAGAGCTCTTGTTCAACATTTTGAACAATCTTTTGCTGCTGCCTTGACCTGAGAAGGCCTTGAGGAGAGAAAGAGAGGGAGGGAGAGAGAGAGGATCTTGTGAGGGGGAGCTTATGAGGGGATTCACAAGGGTGCTTCAAGGATCGCTCTGCTTCTTCTTCATCTAGAGTTTCTTGTCCATGGAAGGGTTGGTAGAGGTAAGGTTTTCAGCACTGGATTGTGGTTCTCTGCCAGCTTCAGGAGGAAGCAAAAGGAGATAGGTTCTCTGCCTTGTCGGGGTGGCAAAAAGGACTTCTTTGTGAGGGCTTCTCCGCTTAGCCGTGGGGGATAAAGGAGAGACACATTTTGTAGTGCAATACTTGGAGGGTGCCTCCAAGAAGTGGATGTAGGTCAAGTTGATCGAACTACTATAAATTTCTGTGTTATTGTTTTCTTTCTTTCGCACTTTAATTTCCGCATTGTTTTTGTCTTGTGGTGTGATTTGGTTTTGATTTGTGATCTTATTGCTTTTGTTGAAAAGAAATTTTAAAATACCTATTCACCCCACCCCACCCCCCCCCCCTCTTGGTTAGCTTAGGCCAGTTCTTTAAGGCTTAACATCCCTAACAAACTTTCAAGTGGTATCAGAGCGGGATTCAAAAATTTTAAGTTTGAAAACTTTTTGATTTTGATCAATGGCTAACCTTGGGAATCGTATCACTACGGAAGGATATTTTATTACCTGACCTCCCCTGTTCGATAACCTACCTTTTGATTTTTGGAAAACCCGCATGTCAACGTTTTTACAATCTACTGATTATCGCATGTGGATGCTTATCAAAGAAGTTTATTCTCCACCTTCTTGTGAAATTAATGGTGTTAAAACTGAAGTTGCTTTTACTGAATGGACTTTCGATGAACGAGATTTAGCTCAATTGAATGCAAAATGTTTGAACTGTTTTTTCTGTGCTTTAAAATCTGAGGATTACATACGTGTCTCCACTTGCAAAACTGGTAAAGAAATTTGGGACAAATTGTGTATCACCTATGAAGGTACTAATGAAGTTAAACAATCCCGTTTGAATATTCTCTTGCATGACTATAAACTTTTTCACATGAAACCTCATGAATCAATTTCTGACATGTATACTAGGTTTACTCAGATAGTTACTTCACTGCATGCATTAGGAAAAGAACTTTCAAATTATGAAAAAGTAAACAAGATTTTGAGATGCTTGCCTTCGTCATATGATGTTAAAATCACTACAATCATTGAATCTAAAGATTTGTATAATTATTCTATTGATAACTTACTTGGCTCACTCATTGCTTACGAGTAAGGGGTGAATCAAAGAAATCTTGATGCAGGTGAGAAAAAGAAGGAGAAAACAGTTGCATTGAAGGCGTACAAATCAGATTCTGAATCTTCTGGGTCTGAAAGCGATGAAGTTGTCTTCATCACAAGAAAATTCAAAAGCTTTCTAAGGAAGAAGCAAAAGCATAATTGGAGAAAAGCTAAGGATCATAAATATTCTAAAGGATCTTCTGATGTCGTTTGTTATGAATGCAGGAAACCAGGACACGTGAGAATTGATTGCCCTACACTTAAAGATCACTCAAGCAAAGGAAAGGGTGGGGAGAAACCTAAGCTAAGGAAGGGCAGGATGAGAGTACAAAAATCATTTTGGGCGGATTCGGCATCGAACTCATCGAAGATGGAACCAGAAGATGAGACATCAAAATTATGCTTAATGGACAAACGACAATCCTGATCAAGAAGAGGTATGTGAACTTTCCTACGATCAACTTCTTGAAGTTTCAGAAAAAATTCATGCATCATATAAGAAATAAAATAAAACACATGCTAGCTTGAAATTAGAATTTTTGAACCTATAAAAAGGGCATGAAATTTTGACTAAAGACCATCAAATGATTGATTCAAATCATATGACTTTACTTGATGAATTTGTTGAGTTAAATAAAAATCATTGTGAATTAGTTGAAAAGCATGATGCATTAAAAGTTTCACACACATCATTTGAATCTGATTTTAAGAAGTCTAAAGAGATGGAGAAAAATTTGAGGATTGAAAATGAGGTCTTAAAAAGCACAAATTTGAAGATTCAAAATGAATTAAAAACATGTAATAAAACTAGCATAACACCTACTTTTGATCAATTGTCAAAACCTAGAAAGAGGCATTATAACTCAAACCACTTAAGAAATCCCTTTCCTGGAGTTAGATGTTGTTCATGTGGCATGCTAGGACACATCTCACACACTTTCATAGTTCACCATAGTACACGTTGGGTGTGGAGACCTAAGGTGTATGATCCACAGCATACCACACATGCATTGCATTCTACGCTTCATAAGATGGAACCCAAAACTGCTTGGGTTCCTAAATCTAACATTTTGTAATTTTGCAGGAGGGCTCTCACAAAAGGCCTCGTGAGAGTATTGTTACCTGGACAGTGGATGCTCTCGACATATGACTGGTGATGCCAACCGGTTTGTTGTACTAGAGTCCAGGACTGGAGGCAAGGTTACTCTTGGAGACAACACCACCAAGAAAGTGGTAGGCGCAGGTATAATTGGTAATTCCAAGAACCTTATGATTGAAAATATTTTGTGTGTAGATGGATTGAAGCACAACTTGCTCAGCATCAGTCAACTCTGTGACAAAGGCTTCATCGTGCAATTCTTTACAAATTCATGCATTGTAAGTTTAAGTAACAACACTATTGTGCAGGGAAAGAGGATCAACAACATCTACATGCTTGATTTAAATAACATTGAATGTGCTGCTTTATTTTGCTTAAAAATAGTGATTGATAATTCATGGTTATGGCACCAGAGATTTTGTCATGCAAGTATAAAAACCCTTAGGAAAGTGACCCAAAAAGACATAGTTAGAGGTGTCCCCAAACTCAAGTTTTCAAAAGACCACCTTTGTGATGCCTGTCAACTATGAAAGCAAGTCCACTCCACCTTTCACCCCATTAAGGACATTAGCACCTCTAGACCTTTAGAAGTCCTTCACATTGATTTGTTTGGACCCATTAGCACTGCCAGCCTAGGAGGGAAACTCTATGGATTTGTGATTGTTGATTACTACTTGAGGTTCACTTGGACTAGATTTCTTTCTCATAAAAATGAGTCTTTTGAGAAGTTTAAAACATTTTCTACTTGGATTCAGAAAAGGTAGGTTGTAAGATTTTGACCATCCATAGTGATCATGGGAGAGAGTTTGAGAATGAAAGATTTAGAGATTTTTGTGAGGATAAGGGGATTAGCCATAATTTTTCAGCTCTTAGGACCCCTCAGCAGAATGGGGTAGCTGAAAGGAAGAATCGGACCTTGGTGGAAGCCGCTAGAGCCATGCTTGCTGAGTATTCACTTCCAAAATACTTTTGGGCTGAAGCGGTTAACACAGCTTGTTATGTGTTGAATAGGGTGAATGTTAGAGCCAAATTAGAAAAGACACCCTATGAGATTCTTAAGGGTAGGTCACCCAATCTTTCCCACCTTCATGTCTTTGGTTGTAAAGTTTTTATTCACAATAATGGGAAGTCTAACTTGGGAAAATTTGATCATAAATCTGATGAAGAAGTATTCTTGGGATATTCTAGTGTTGGGAAGTCTTTCAGGGTGTTTAACAAGAGAACTTTAATGGTGAAAGAGACAATCCATATAGTATTTCATGAGTCTAATCCTAAGAAACATGGAGTTGAGAATGATGATGAGATTGGAGAGATTACTAGTGGAGTAGAAAATTTGGGGAAGGGGGTAGAACCCCAAAGTAATGAAGGAGTAGGAGAAGTCACCCAAGGAGTAAAAAATATTAATTTGGATGAAAGGGTTGGACCTTCTCACACTTTTCCTAGAGATTGGAGATACTATACAAGTCACCCCAAGGATTTGATCTTAGGAGACCCTTCTAGTGGAGTTAAGACTAGACATGGACTTAGGAAGGAGGTGAACCACTCTGTCTTTATCTCAATGACTGAACCCACCACCATTAACCAAGCCCTTACTGATGAGTTTTGGATTTTAGCAATGCAAGAAGAATTGAATCAATTTGTAAGGAATGATGTTTGGGAGCTTGTAGAAACACTTAAGGGACAAAGTGTAGTTGGGACAAAGTGGATCCTTAAGAACAAGGTGAATAATTCAGGAGTGGTGGTTAGGAATAAAGCAAGATTGGTGGCTAAGGGGAATAACCAAATAGAAGGGATAGACTTCGAGGAGACTTTTTCCCCTGTAGCTAGATTGGAAGCCATTAGAGTGCTATTAGCCTTTGCCTGTTATAAAGGATTTAAGCTTTTTCAAATGGATGACAAGAGTGCCTTTTTAAATGGGGAAATAAAAAAAGATGTATTTGTAGAGCAACTCCCAGGTTTTGAGAGTTCCCAATTTCCAAATCATGTTTTTAAATTAAAAAAGGCTTTGTATGGGTTAAAGCAAGTACCAAGAGCTTGGTATGAGAGGCTTAACACATTCTTACTAGAGAGTGAATTGTCAAGGGGAGCGTAGACACCACCCTTTTTCTTAGGAGAGTTGGAGATGATTTACTCATTGTTCAGATTTATGTTGATGATATACTCTTTGGATCTTCTAATAAAAAATTGTGTGATGATTTTTCTAAAAGATTGAGTAGATAGTTTGAGATGAGTTTGATGGGAGAGTTGTTCTACTTTTTGGGGTTTAGCATAAAACAATTGGAGGATGGAACCTTTTTAAATCAAACAAAATACATAAAGGATATTTTGAAGAAGTATGAGATGGAAAAAGCTAAGCCAATTAACACTCCCATGTCTTCTAGTGCTCCATTGGATAAGGACCCAAGTGGTAAGTCTGTTGATCAGAAGAAGTATAGAGACATGATTGGATCTTTACTTTACTTGACTGCGAGCCGACCTGATATTATGTTTAGTGTTTTCCTTTGTGCTAGATTTCAAGCTGACCCTAAGGAGTCTCACCTGACTACTGTTAAGAGAATTTTAGATACCTTTTCGGGACCCAAGACTTAGGAATTTGGTACCCTAGACACAACACTTCTTTTGAGATTATTGGTTTTTCTGACTCGGATTTTGCAGGATATAAGGTGGATAGAAAAAGCACTTCAGGAACTTGTCAATTCATTGGACAGTCTTTGGTCTCTTAGTCTAGTAGGAAACAAAACTCTATTGCATTTTCCACTGTTGAAGCTTAGTACATCGCTCTTGGAAGTTGTGTGACCCAAGTCCTTTGGTTGAAATAACAAGTATTGGATTTAGGATTACCTGTAAGCACCATCTCAATCTTTTGTGACAACACTAGTGCCATATGTATCTCTAAGAATCCTATCCAACATGCAAGGACTAAGCACATTGATATTAGGCATCACTTCATTAGAGATCATGTGACTAAGGGAGACATTGAGTTACACCATGTGACAACTGAAAATCAATTGGCTGACATCTTTACTAAACCACTGGCCTTCAACACTTTCAGTTCTTTAAAGACCAGATTGGGTGTGATTGACATAAATGCATGAAACTTGATGTTTTAGTTACTTTCTTTTGCTTTTGTGTTTTTATTTTTAGCTTTTAGTGTGTTTTACTTTCTTTTGCCTTTTTTCTCTTTTACTTAGTTTTCAAAATCATCGCTAAAATGATAACACATTCCATGCCCTTATTTTTGAAAATTTGTAGTCAATGTGTTTTTCATCTCTCAATCTCTTAGATAGTAAAAATATTTTGTGATTGTGTCTCTTTCTCTAACCCATTTTAGTGGCATAGTTTTCTTTTCTAATCAAAAATCTATTTCAAATTAAAGATTGTGTATGAAATTAAGATCTTTTCTTAAGCTTGCTTAAGCAAATCTATCTTGTATTCATAATGTTTAAAGTCTTTTTGTCACATCAAGACCCCTCATTACTCTTGTCTTTAATTATTGATTCTGTTTGTGATAATTCTTCCTTATATTAAAGAGAGAGAGCTCCTATTCTCTAATATCTAAGAAGATATACTCACAACTAAGAATTTTTTAAGAGGTTATAAAAGATAATATAGCTTGCAAAAATTTTAAAAAAAAATATTTGGCCAATGATGCCAACAAAAAAAGCGCAAAGACACCAAATTTGAAAATCAATAGAAAGATGCGCAAAGCGCCACTCAATTGACAAAAGGCATAAAATGAGCCCACTCAAAAGCAAGCTATTCTCTCTTTTTAAATATTTTAGAACTTAGAAGTTTTGATTCTCAAAGGCTTGATTTCGATTGTGATACGATTGTGACAAATTTACTTTGATTCATTATTTTATAAAGATACTTTTGTCTTAAACTAAGTGATGGATGGATTCCTTTTTTCATATCCAATTAATTCTTTGAGTTAGGTCATTGATTTTAAAAGATGATTCTACCCTAAGAAAACGTCTGAGCTAAGGGTAACCATGACCGAATATTCTACCATTCTTTGGATTTTTGAGATTGTTAACTCATTAACCTACAAGTTTTTAAATCAATCACATGGAATACTACATCATTTTCATGCCTTGGTTAAAATAATAATAATAAATAAATAAATAAATTTTTTTGCTATTGGTCTTTTTCCCTCCTCCTTTTTGATACGTCAAAAGGGGGAGAAGTTTATGATGTTTTTATATTTGTCGATCCCAAAATTTTATTGCTAACTATTTTTGTAGTGTTTTGTCATCATCAAAAAGGGGAGATTATTATAAATCTATTTTTATGACTTATATTTTGATGATTGACAAATACTATTGATTCTCTTGGATTGCCTGTTACTTCTAACTTTTCAGGACTCGAAGATTGGACGAAAAAACGAAGCCAGTTCAAGATTGCGTAGGTTTAGAGTTGAGTCAGTCTGTACTTTGTTTTTTTTCTTCTTGAGTCTATTTGTAATGATCAAAGAGGCTGATGCTTAGTAGCCCTACACACACACACACTTGAGAGACTTAGAATTTCTGTTTTTACTCATATCGACCAGGACAATATCTACATCGTCCTGGACGATCGGGCTTAAAACAGAAATCTAAACAAGGATTCTTAATTAAGGCAGTCATCATTAACAGATCATCCTGGACGATGCGTGTATCGGTCAGGACGATAAGCTCAAAACAGAAAGAAGTTGCCACCATAGACAATTAAGGTTTTCTGTATTTTTTAATAATCGGCCAGGACGATCATTGATCGGCCTAGACGATATTCACAAATTATGCCTTAATTGATCAGAAAATCAAGGGAGTAATAATGATGATTGATACGATCATATCATCATGGACAATAGCAGGATCGACCAGGTCGATCTATTCAAAAACCTTAGTCACTTCTAGACGATAAATATCGGCCAGCTCGAATTCAGGGCGATGCTCTGGACGATTTTTCTCTAATTTGAACTGATCGGCCGGGATGATCGTGAGATTAGCCTGGATGATCAAGCCAATTTTAAATCATCCAGTTTGCATTCAGGGCGATGCTCTGGCCGATCTTCTGAGATTTGTACTGATCGGCTAGGCCGATGTCCATATCAACCTGGACGATATAGTCGGCAACTTGCAATTAATGAGCTCCTTTGAAGCTCTTTTATTTAAGAGCTCTTGTTCAATATTTTGAATAATCTTTTGCTGCTGCCTTGACCTGAGAAGGCCTTGAGGAGAGAAAGAGAGAGAGGGAGAGAGAGAGAGGATCTTGTGAGGGGGAGATTGTGAGGGGATTCACAAGGGTGCTTAAAGGATCGCTCTGCTTCTTCTTCATTTAGAGTTTCTTGTCTGTGGAAGGGTCGGTAGAGGTAAGGTTTTCAGCACTGGATTGTGGTTCTCTGCCAGCTTCAGGAGGAAGCAAAAGGAGGTAGGTTCTCTGCCTTACCGGGGTGGCAAAAAGGACTTCTTTTTTAGGGCTTCTCCGCCTAGCCGTGGGGGCTAAAGGAGAGACATGTTTTGTAGTGCAATACTTGGAGGGTGCCTCCAAGGAGTTGACATAGGTCAAGTTGACCGAACCACTATAAATTTCTGTGTTATTGTTTTCTTGCTTCCGCACTTTAATTTTCGCATTGTTTTTGTCTTGTGGTGTGATTTGGTTTTGGTTTGTGATCTTATTACTTTTTCTGAAAAGAAATTTTAAAATATCAATTCACCCCCCCCCCCCCTCTTGGTTAGCTTGGGCCAGTTTTATAGGGCTTAACATCCCTAACGAACTTTCAATCTTAACTACCATAAACCATAGAGACAATCCACCTTTATTTATTGGCAATTTTTAGCTCCCCCATAATAAATTGATTTTAATCTTCCAACAAAGTAAGTGAAGACAAACCAGTCCTTCAAATCACCAAGATACCTCCTGACATACCCATAGAAGGAAATATAAAAAAAATCCCAATCAACTCCCATGAATTTGTTAAACTCACTTCTACTAATAGAAGAAATTTTGGTTTCAACTATTCCCACAAAGAAAATGTCCCACTCTCTAACAAAATCCTTCAAATAAAAGGAGGCCTCTCTTTTGTTGGCCCCCCTATAATTCCAAAAGGCTAAGGAACTCATTAAGCCAATAAGAGGGAAGGACCCCCGCTCCTCCTGTTCAATCCCTTCTTCAGCCTAGAAGCAGAATTCAAAGGTCCTAAAAACCTGAGTTCTTTAAGGAGTTTAGGTTTATTACCTTCAAAGACAGCCTTATTCGTTCCACCTTGATCCTTCATTTTGAAATCCAATTCAGCTTGTTCAGCAACATTGTGTTATGGAAGTATAATTGTAGCTTCTTCCTTAACCACCTCAACCTCAATCATCTCACCTTCCTCCATTTCTGCAATTAATAAGCCTGATTTTTCTTCCATATTATCCACTTCTTCATCCATAGAAGCAACGATATTAAAGCTATTATACTCCTTCACTGCAATATTCTAAGGGGAACACAAGTTATTCTCCTTACTAGAAGAATCTCTCCTCTGTTGATCAGCAGATAACATAAAATCAAAAAATGAGGTGGTCTCCTTGATAGCATGATTGTTTCCTCCTTGTTCTATTATGTTTGACATAGTCAATTTAGTAATCTTATCACTTGGATCATCAACAGCTTTTTCCAGAGCTTCTCCCTAAGTTGGATTTAACACTTCATGTGCACATTTTTTGTAGACAAGTTTAGTATTCTGGATATTCACAGTTTTCTGATTTCCCCAATTCCTTTTATTCCTTCTTCTATGATTTACTAACATCCAAGGCCCATAGGATGTCTCATTATTTTTAGAATGTAACTGCTCGGTATCTTGTACTCTTATTGAAACATCTTCCCTCTCTTCCACATTCAAACCACAAGCATTATTTAAATGACCAACTTTTCCACATTTAAAATAGAATGTTGAGATCTTCTCATACTCCGCTTCTAAAAAAAAGCATCCATTCATTCTTCCACACACACTCCCAAGGGTAATTGTTTATCAACTCCTACTCTGACGCAAACACTTGCAAATTTTCTTCTTCCCAATTAAAACATATCACCATTAATGAGTATAGGGGTTCCAATCAAAGAAGCAATCCTTACCATGCTAAATTCATCCCAGTAGTACAGAGGAAGGTTGGGCATTCATACCCCAATAAGAGAAGACAATCCTCTCAATGACTCTGGTGAGAATTTTGAGCTCCATTTATCAATACATACAATGTGTCCGTTCACAAACCAAGGACCACCAGATAATACATTCTCCATGGCTTCATTAGAATAAAATGAACAAAGCACCCATCCAGAACCTAGCACCATTAAATGGAATTTACCAAACTTGGAACATTATCTTCGCAATTCATGAGCTACCACTTAAATAAAAAATGAATTTGCCAAAAACCTTCACCACCACCGAGCATTGAAGCTTGTTTGAATTAATGTTAACATTTGGTTCATACAATCTAACAGCCAAACCATCTTCAGATAAAAATTGATCATCCTTGGACAAATCAACTTTAATGTAAGGTCATTTAATCAATGGTTTATTCAGGTTTTTATCTCCCATTATAAGACCAAAATTAGCATACTTTCCTAGAATTTCAACAACAGCATTACTAGTTGGAGCAATTTCATAAACATATAAAGGATTTAAATCCTTCGATTGGACTGAAGGAGATCCCTCCAAAATAGAATCAGATTTAGGAATGTTACCAAACCTCTTGACAAACAATTTCATGTTTGATAAAGAAGATCCAATATCCTTCGATTTAGACACATCACTCTTAAGAGGTGAAAAATTTTAAACTTCATCAACAAATTGTTTCCCATTTCGCTTACCCAAAACTGGAGCAAGAGAATTAAAAAAGATTTCCTATGGTTCTCTGAAGACCAAAGGCCCATTGAAACAACCAAACCTGGGTGATCCAACATCTTGTGTACGTCCGATGCGAGTGGTAGTAGGATAAGCAGTCGTAGTAGTCCGGCTGTCAGAGTTGGCTGGTGGCCAGCCCTCTATTAAGAGAAAAAACTCTGCCAATGGTCTGAAGATGATGAAATTTGAAAAAAAAAAAAAGTTTGCAAAAATTTGGGAGTCTTTCTCTCTAGCTTTCTCTCTCTAGGGTTGTCACATTCATAAACTTAAATATTGTAGTTCTTTCAGTGTTTATTCAAATGTCATGATGTTATTAAAATAAATTTCCCATTAAACCATATATGATTATGATTTGAACTTATTTTCCAATGAAAAATAATTTTTCATTGGTTCCATGGAGTGCTACATGCATTCATTGGAATTAGATTGAGAAACTTATGAATTTTCAAAAATCTTGGTTAAACTTTGGCCTAGATCTTTATAAATTCATAAGCTAATTGGGATTGCATAAAATAAGCTTGAGAAAATTATAGGAAATTAAATATAAGCCCTAGAATGCCTCTACCAAATCTCAGATTAAAATGATTTATATTTTTTAAATTTAAAATAAAATACATTTTATTGTATAATTGAAATAACTAATACAATGTTAATAAAAAAAGTCTTGACCTTATTTTAAAACAAACTATATTAAATTCTGAAGAAAATAAGTCTAAGAACTATAAAAATAGTTGAAAATTGAATTTTCTACAAATTTTTAAAGTTCTAGGAGTTTTCTAAATTAATTTTAAAGGTTTATTACATTGCCAGCCGGCAGCGCTAACTGTGCGAGTACTTTCCACGTGGAGTCAGTGTCCTGGATCATACAGATGGTGACGATCAACTGATTGGATCCACTTATCTAGCACGATAGTGGATTCAGACATTGGATCTACCGTGGGTTTGATCTAACGATTAAGATCAAATTGCACGGTATATCAACATAAAGAAAATTGGATGGCCATCTTAGACCCCGCAGTTTGAAACGGACGGTCTGATTCAGTCGGATGAGGATCTATCCATCTCACATTTTGAATGGATCAAATCAGACTGTGGATATGGAGCCGTCGTGACCGTTGATCTACAAAAAATTGATCCAATAGCCATAGAATTATCTTCTTCCTTCGTCAACCTATAAACCCTAGATTTATATTTTGTTTTTATTATTGAAATAGAAAACAAAAGTATTTAAAACTCCTAATAGATGTAATATAAGATCAAAGCGAGAATGGGGAAATAATTTCAAATCTTTTGACGTAATGTTTAGAAGGTTACTTAAGAACCTAGGTAAACGCCTAGGGTTAGGGTTTTACATGCATATAGATGGTCTTTCAAGGTATAGAAGTGCTTGTTCTCTTCAATGTAAGTTCCTCTATGACTTTGTAAAACAAACCAAGCTCAGAAGATGTCTAAAAAATGATTTGCAGTGACTGGGATGGAGTTTTCCTTGATCCTTTGCTATTCACGTCACCGACAGCTTCCAAACAGTGAGAAATCAATGGGAGCATAGAAAGAAACTCATGGGAATCAAAAGCAAAATGCCAAGAGCTATGTGAATCGAATGGAGTGAGTGTTTGGTAAGAATGAGTGTTTTTGTTATTTGGCCCCATTCTAACTACAGGAGCTTGCTTGGATGATCTAGATGCTTCAACCATAAAGTTCTTCTTCTTAGAGCCACTCAAGGGTAATAGCTGGGATTGAGAACATGTGTCCCTGGTTTTTAGAGTGCTAGGAAATAAGCTGGATAGGTGAGGACAGTGAGTTATCCTTATCAAGTGCATGGGGACCACGAGGTGAGCTTGAGATGAACTTATAACTGGATTCGGTTGCGTTGAGTCTTTGGAAGCTTCTAGTGCAATTTAGATTAGGCTAAGTGAGCTTGTAAGATTATTTTGGAGGGATAAATTTCTTTTGAAGTGGTTTGACCATGAATGGTCCTTTAAGGTGTTTGATGACTAAATTTACTAGTCCATGTGTCAAGCTAATTGAAATGGCACTTAAGTGGTGTCTATATATATACTATTAAGATTACTTGGAAAGAGTTTGAAGGCATGAATTTAATATATGAGCAAAATAATTTATATAGATATGGTTTGACTCCACACGATGGTTTACCAAGTCAAACCATCCATGTGACTCAAAGTTTGTTTAGGTATATTTAAAATCATACATTGGAGTGATTTGCAAAGATTCTTGAAGGATATATCTATTATATAAGAGAAAGGACCTTTGTATAGTGGAGTTTGAACATTCTGTTTGAGTTGGCAGAGTCAAACCAACTCATGGGATTGTTGGATAGATTTAAAACATAGATTGGAAACATTATAATAGATTAAGATGCTTGATATTATTGTATATATTGAAGTTTTTTAATTTGACCTATTTTGACTAGTGATGGGTATAATTGACTCTGTCAACTATTGACTTTGTCAAGGTGACTAGTTAAGTCCATTCTATTAGGAGAAGTGTTCACAAAGGTTTGGGTGAGTTCAGAGGCAATTTGTAATTGAGCTGGAGGTAGTATATGTGTATAGTTAGTTGAGCTAACTCAACTAGATCAAATTGATCCACCAATGGTTCATAAGCTTAATGATGGGTGTTTAGATATGTGGGGCTCCTAGTGAAATGATTTGGACTTTGATTTGGATACAAGAATCATTGCACTATACAAGGTAGTACACTAGGGTACCTAAGTATAGTGCAAGGCTGCAACTACATATAGGCATTGATTGATCAATTAAAGATATGAGGGTTGAATGATTGATTGAGTGACTAGTTTTTTTTTTTTTTTTTTGAAGAAATGCAAAGTGCATTAAGATTAAACCAAAAAGAAAGACATACAACCTAGTGAGAGTTATTTACTCTATCACTTTCCTCCTTTACAAGATGAATAAATGTAGAAGGAAGTGATCTCTCACAAAAGACATCACAAACATAATCAAACGAGAAAGCAAGGTTAGCACAGTAATCGGCTACATTGTTACATTTTCTATCCACAAAATGAAAAATGATGTTATCCCAATTATTGAAGAATGAGAAATCATCATGTATCATACTTCCACCTATTTCCTTTTGTTTGCTATACAAATTTTAAAGGAATAGGATCACATTCTTATTGTATCATTCCAAAATAATACCTTTAGTATTAAAAAAAAAATAATCCTTAAAACCTCCTTAAGTGAGCTGAAAGAAAGGAGTTCTACCTGAGAATTATCCCAATGAATTCCATGAAAGCCAAAAGCCAAAATAAATCTTCCTTTGCAGTCCCGGACAGTGCCTCTAATGGTTACTTCATAGTTATTCTTTAGTGCAGCATCAACATTTATTTTGTACCACTCGGGTGGGGGACGATGCTAGAAATCGTAGGACGGTCCTAAAGACCGACCGGCATCCCAGTAATCTGATATCTCTTTATTAACTTTATCCATATTAATAAAGTTAATCACATTAGTTGCAATGACAGATATGCTATCTTCAGTCTTCCCGTGATTCTTCAAATTCCTATTATTCCAGGAAACCAAAGCAAGGCAACGTATAATTTCACCAACAATTAATTGAATGTATGAATGATAGAGTACTAGATGTAAGATTAATTGACTGGCAAGATGGTTTAGAAGTGGGTGGATATCAACCTAAGATTAAGAGTTTGGAAGGTTATGATGACCTCATACAAAAATGAGGTCAACAACATCATCTTTCTTGAGTTTATGGCTTTTTTAGATGATTAAAAGAATATCAAAACATTAAAGTTATCGCTGATTTGCCAACCTTTAGGAGTTTTAGATATATTAGGAGCTTCAATGGTTTAATTACCTTCTATAAAAGTTTTATTAAAAATCTTAGCACAATTCTCAACTCCATTATTGATTTCCTAAATAAAGATAAGTTTGTATGGACTTCATATATCTTAGAAAGCCTTGGAGCAATCAAACTCTCAAAAGTTAACAAAATATTTTAAGTCACTTACAATGCTTTAGGTGTAGGATTTCATTTTTATGTGCTTAAACATGAGTCTAAGGTAAATAATAAACTTGTTGATGTCCTTTCAAGAGTTTCATTTGTAGTCATGCCATTAGAATTTTAGATAGTTAGATTTAAAGGTCAAAGGATTATTTTCAAGTCTACATAAACATCAATTTGATTTATTTATAGTATATTCAAATGGATGTATACTTTCAAGCAATTAAATGATGATTGTAGGGGTATCTATATAAGGTTAAATGATTATGTATCCCTAGGACTTCCAGGAGCATAATTCTTATCATGAAATTACACTATAGGGTGATAATATGACATATTGGCATGTTCAAAACTATGCAACTCAATATTATACATGCAAATAAGAAAAAAGGCACAAAGCAAAATTCGAGAAAATATTTTCCCTTTCATATCCCTTTTAGGTATTGTGAGGATAATTTTAATAACTTTGAAGTTAGCATTCCTAGAACAACTTGGGGACATGATAGCAAAGTCTTTATTGTTGATATGTTTTCCAAATTTTGTCACTTTCCTCCTTTCTCAAAATCCAATGATGCATCACATATAGCAAAGTGATTCTTTAAGGATATAGTTAGGCTTCATGGACTTACTTATACAATGTTTCTCACAAAGATGATAAATTTATATCATATTTCTTAAAAATATTTTAAAATGTAAGACTATCCTAATATTGCCATCAACATTCCACCCTCAAACTTATGGGTAGATTAAGTTAATAAATAGGACACTAGGAAATCTCCAAAGAGGTTTCATAGGCAAGAGATTAGGTTATTTGGATTTTTACCTCCCTATGGTAGATTTTTTACACAATAATATTATTTTATAATTCACCAATAAAACAACCTTTGAAATAATTTATGGCTACAACTAAATGAAATCAATTAATCTTGCTAGCATACCTAAAAATTCTTTTTTTTTATTTATCATTAACTTTTGTAATATATTTTTAAATCTCCATGATAAGGTTAGGTAAAATTAAAAGTGTCTCATATAATATATGTTGATGTAAGAAATTAAGAAAACTTTAATGAATACTATATTAAAGTTCTTAATTTCATTAGGATCCAACTTGTGAGATATACCTACTTAAAATTAAAAAATTATAGGTAAGGAAAATTGAACCATTTGAGATTATTAGGAAGCTTGACAAAAATGTATATATTCTTGAATGTCCAAAAGACATTTTTATTACCCTATTTTTAATTTAGAGAATTTGATATTAAATAAAAGAGTTAGCGAACCTCCACATGTGTACGATGACACTCTTGTAAGAAGACAAAGTCTTCACTTGCAGGTTCCTAACCAATATTTTTCATTTGAGGATAATCAAATCATTAAAATGAGGAGCCAACAAATCAAGAAGGAGCTTGAGTCTCTTTTGAGGATGAAGGATAAACCACCTAAGGCTACCAAACCTAACTTTGATAAGCTAGCACTAAAGCTTATAGATTATTACATTGACAATAAATGTTCAAAGAATTGTTCTTAAAGGCCAAAAGAAGTTGATGAGGCACGAGATGGTTATTAAAGAAGAGATGGACTAAACACTAGAGCTTAGAGCACGAAGGATGTTGATAAGATGCAAGGACCAAAAAATAGGAGAAAAAACTAATAAACATAACTTCATTTTTATACTTATGTATGTGTTAAATATGGTACAAGATTATGTCTTGGTGATTTTGAGCTCTAGCAAAACTTAAAATATGAAATAAAAAAAAAATGATAAAATTTTTGAAATTTTGAATTATGGGTTTTAAAATCTTGGAGGGAGTGGCTAATTCCTTAAGGTTGCATATTTAATTGAATGAATTAATTCAAATTATTAATGATCCAATGTTTAGTTGGTTGCCTAAAGAAAGATACATAACTATAGAAAGCAACACTTTCTCTCCTTCACTAGAGTGGCCAGCACCTCACTCTTTCCTTTTTTTCCTCCTTTATGTGCATTTCAAATGTAATATTAAATGTTGGCATTATAAAATAAAGAATAAGAGGGTTTTATTCTTCTTGCAAAAATTGGATTTCTATCCAAGAAGAGAAGGCTTAGTGTTTAGACCTAAAACTTGAAAAGTTACAATTTTAGTAAGATGCAAAGCTATTATATATTTACTTGAGAAAATTTTCTTTTTTTGTACAACTATTCTAAGTCTTCTTTCACCCACCCAAGAGTCTTACAATGCTTATAAACATTGAAAGTTCAATGGAGGGTGTTGAGCCTCATTTAACTATCCCTAAGCACACCAAGAGGGGTGATGGGATGATTTGGTTCTTTAAAAATTTACCCTTTTAAAAATACTTCTAACAAATAATGAGTGGATGTGAAAGAACTTAATAGTAACTAATGTACATTTGCTTTAATTGATATTCTTGACACATATCAATGACAAAAAAATATTTTTCTTTATTTTACATTTTCAATTTTCTTTTTAATAAGAGATAAAGATAAAGTCAACATGATAACATAACTCTTAGATTTGTAATAATAACATATATGCAAGAAAATAAAACTACAAAAAAAATTAAAATGCATAAGGTAAAGTTGAATGAGCTTACCATAATTTTATAGTAGTTCGGTCAATTTTGACATACGTCAACTCCTCGGAGTCCTCCTCTTCGGCTATTACACTAAATATTTAGTGTCTCTCCTTTAGCCCCCAAAGAAAGTCGGAGATTCCCTTACAAAAAACTCTTCCACTAACAAAGTGTAGAAAAATACCAGAATTCTTTTTCACCCATCTATTGAAGAAAGAGAACCTAAATCATTTTTCACCTTCTTTGTCAAGGAAGTTAACCTGATTCTTTCTTCACCCTCATAGTGAAGATAAAGAATCTTGAAGATCTTCAGCCATGAAGTTCTTCTTCTTAGATCCACTCAAGAAAATAAGCAAGATGTTCGGAGGAACCAACGTAGAAGCTTGCTTTGAGCAACCACATGAAATCCCCTCATACTACTTTTCCCTTACACACAACCACCCCTTATCCTTCTCCAAGCTCTCCAAGAACTCTCACCACTCTCTCTTAGACAAATCAACAGCCAAAAGACTACATAAAAGTTTATTAAGAGAGCTTAAATAAAAACAAAAAAACATAAATTTTTAATTCTGCATCTATTGATTGTACAATACGATCTTGGATCATATAGTAAAATTAGTTTAATTCATCTTATTAGTGATGTACAAACAATAATGTTTTGTATGATTAGTTTAAATACTTGAACTGAATATCCATGACAATAACATGGTTCGTCTATTACAATTAGTTTAATTGAATAGGATTTCATACAGTATGATATCTGGAAATTAATTATCATCCCGAGAGGCTATTAAGTCATATATTATTTTTAGTTCAATCATACGGTATGATCTAATTAGATCATTTAATTTAGATTCAACTCCTTAATTATAAGATTAGATTAGGCAAATTTAAGATCATCATACATTATAATTAGTTCAAAATTATGATTTTAAAATATTTCCTAATTTATAATTGGCATTAAAAATCTTGTTTCAACTGATTATCCTATATAAATGATATCATACAACATGATTAGTCAAAAAAATAAAATTACACTAATTAGTCCTCATGATCATTTTTTGAATAACCGATTATCTTGTATGATCTTGATCATACGGTATGATTAGTTCAAAATTTTTCAATTTCAATTTTCTCACTCTGTTATATGTGTCTATGGTCTCCAACTTTGTATACACCTTTTACATCACAAGACTTAAGAAATATAAAATTAAAGAAATAAAAAATATATTCTATTTCAACAGTAGGAGAGATAAAAATTCAATCAGTAATGTTTATTATCAACAAAATCACAAGCTCCATATCTTGGATTGCAATATTCTTCTCCTATTTTATGATGACAAATATTTTTAGTCGAAGTTGTAAGATCAATATATTTTCTCCTAATCTCCCCTCACTAAAAAAAGTATTCTAAAGATAGGGGAACACCTTTTTGTTTAATTTTGAAATGCATAAATAATAAGCAACATTGTGTTAGTCTTTGTATGACTATTTATAAAATCATTGCAAAGATGTTATTGAATAGAATGGAGAAGGTTATTCACAAGATCATATCGGGAGATTAAGCAGTAAAAATTAAAGAAATAAAAAATATATTCTATTTCAACAGTAGGAGAGGTAAAAATTCAATCAGTGATGTTTATTATCAACAAAATCACAAGCTCCATATCTTGGATTGCAATAATCTTCCCCTATTTTATGATGACAAATATTTTTAGTCGAAGTTGTAAGATCAATACATTTTCTCCTAATCTCCCCTCACTAAAAGAAGTATTCTAAAGATAGGGGAACACCTTTTTTTTAATTTGGAAATACATAAATAATAAGCAACATTGTGTTAGTCTTTGTATGACTATTTATAAAATTATTGCAAAGATGTTATTGAATAGAATGGAGAAGGTTATTCACAAGATCATATCGGGAGATCAAGCAGCATTCATCAGAGGCCAATCCATGTAAGAGCATGTTTTGCTAGCTCAAGAAGTATTCAATAAATTCCGATATTCAAAAGCAAAAAAAGGGCTTTTGGCTATCAAACTTGACATGGAGCAAGCATATGATAGTATGGGGTGGAAAGCTCTAAGGCAAGTTCTTATTCACTTTAAATTTCTTAGAAAATTTATGGAACTATTAATGCAATGTATATATGATCCTAAATATTGCATTTTGATTAATGGTAAGAAAACTAATTGGATTGAAGGCAAGAGTGGATTTAGGCAAGGGTATCCTTTGTCACCCTATTTGTTTATTTTATGTTCTCAAATTTTTTCTCATGCTCTAAATCTAAGGAGGAATACTTTTGGAATTTTTATTACTCCTAATGCTCCTAGAGTATCTCATTTACTCTATGCCAACGATGTCTTAATTTTCTCAGAAGCAAATGTTAGGAAGATTTAGGAGTTGAAGAACATTATTATCTACTATTACAATGGTCGGGACAAATTGTTAATCAATCCAAGTCTATGATTCTATTTGGCAAGCATATCAACCAAAGGAGGAAGAAGAAAAATAAAAAAATTCTCAGGTTCAAGGTGGTAAAAGAGATTAGTTATCTTGGTGTGAAGAATACTTTAAGGAGGATGGTGGCTTCAGATTTCAAAATCTTTTGGAGATTGCTTCTAACAAATTGAACACTTGGGGAAAAAATTGTATTTCATTGGAAGGAAAGTTAGTTTTGGTAAAATCTATGTTTCTTTCTATACCAATGTTTTTATCTTCTCTTTCATTAGTACCTTTGGGTATACTTAAAGAGTTTGACAAGATGTGTAGAGGCTTCTTGTGGAATAGAAAGAATGGAAGTGCAGGATTACATTATGTTTCTTGGGAGTTACTTTGCAAACCAAAGAATGAAGATGGTCGTGGATTGTTCTCGGCGGTCTCCAAGGTAGGACCTCATCGGGCAAAGTTTGCTTGGGACATCTTCATGAAACTGAATCTTTGCTTTACCAAATTCTTAGAAGCAAATATGGAGGTGATATATGTAATTATCCGGTGAAAAGTGCTTGTTCTCCTACAGGGAAGATTATTACCATGGGGGCTTTGTATCTTAGAAACAATGTTAGATGGAATGTTTCTAATGGCAATTCTATTAATTGGATGCTTGATTCTTGGATTCTAGACAAATGCTTATCAACATGGCCGAAATTTGTGAACAATCTGGAGACATTAAACTTCAGTTTAAGCTCTTTCATTTTGGAAGGAGAATGGAATTTGAATTAGCTCCAGATTTTTTTTGGGAAGCACTTGGTGGAGCTTATTACTCAAATTCTGATTGAAGCTGGAAGAACAACAGATCATATGGAGCTGAAATCAAAGAATTTAGGGAAATCTATAGCTGCCTGTCATTTGAAGCTGTAATGGATCATAATGAAGAGATTGCTCACTGGACATGGATGAAGAAGTTAAAACTGAGACCGAGAATTGAACTATTTTGGTGGAGACTTTACAATGATGCTATCCCATCTAATGCCTTTTTATTGAAAAGAAGATTAAGAAACTTTTTTGGTTGCCCGACAGGGTGTAATGAGGAAGAGAAATAGCTTCCACAATACTGGGAGATGTGCTAAATTTTGGAACGTGATTCGTCTTCTTAACTGTTGGGGTTTCCAAATTCCTGTGTTTGAAGACTTTAAAGCTTGCTTGGACGGGTTATAGAGGTATGCTGGTATGAACTCAATTATTGCTAATATCTATGTACATATGCATTCCTTGTTTGGAAAAGCATATGTAAGCTTATTCATGGAGGTGTAGATGATACGGACAATGTTATAGCAGCCAACTCAGTGTCTATGGCTACGGTGAGAAACTTTATTAATCTTTCCCCAGACAACTGGATATCAACCAGCGTAAGCTGTCTATTTCTTGGCATCCTCCTCCACATGGGTGGATAAAGATTAATGTTGATGCTTCACTTAAAAGTAATAACATGGCTGAGATTGGAGGCGTGGTAAGGGATGACAAAGGAAGATTTTTGTTAGCTTTTGGAGCTCAATACTTGCATTGGGACATAGCTCAAATGGTGTTGAAGGATGTGTATTTTTTAAAGATTATTATGCAAGATTGGATGTGTGATGCTCAAGGTGTGATTATAGAAGGTGACAACTTTAATATTATAAAAAAAATTTCAATTAGCTTTGAAGATTTGGAAGAATAATGGAAGAATTTGAAGAGAATTTGGGTTTTCTAAAAGATTTCAACCAAGTCTTGTTTTCTTTATGTACTAGAGTTTGTAACAGATTAGCGGATGTTTGTGCTAATTTGGCCTTGGAAAGGTCTTTTATATGGTATGATCTTAGTGATGTAGAGATTCCTCCTTCTTTCATGTTTTTCTTGAAGGAGGAATGTGATTCTTTAGGTTTTATTTGAATAAGTTGTAATAAGGTTTCTATTTGATATTTAATGCATAATAGCATTTCTCTTCAAATAATAATAATAATAATAATAATAATAATAATAATAAGCAACAACAATAACTTTAAAAAAAATATTGAACTAGATAAAAAATGAACTACAACCAACACTACCGACATTATTCCTTGTTTTGGCATCACCAAAAAAGGATGAACAAATAAAATAATAGATAAGGATAAAAGACAACACAAGATAACACAAGACAAAAAAAAAAGAACATTATAAAATCAATTGCTCAAAGATATGGAGGATTATAATCATGTGGTGGTGGGTGGCTTAAAATATTGATGAATAGTATAGAACTGATCACTGAACTATGCTCTATTAGACTCATGTTGCTATTGAAGCTGATCATGTTGCTGTTGAAGAAGGTCGTGCTATTGGTGTAGTCATGCCCATTATTGAGTCGTCTCCTAGTATTAGGCTGTTGACTGCATCTCCAACTAATCAAGTTTCTCTACTATAGAGGAATAATCATCTGAGTATGAAGTAAGAGTTGGTGCAGGAGCTATTGTTGGAGCTAGAGTTGTTGTTAGACCCCTCTTCCTTCTTTGGCTCGAGGTCCCCCGCATAACGAGTATAATGGTAATGATAACTATGAAGGATATGAAATGAGAAATTTGAATATTAGATTAAAATATGGTCGGGTTGTGCAAGATATTAAAGTTTGTATTTAGATTCCAAAATATAGGTTATGATATGACCTAATGCATGTTTTGGCTTTGGTTTATTTTTGAGATCTCTAATGTAGGTGATGTTTTCAATGAAGCATATATTCAGATCAATCGTATTGAAATCAATTATAGACATGATAAAATAGGTAGTAAGGGATAGAGGATGTGCGATGTTTACCCTATCACCTGCTTTAGGAATGACTAAATTTCTAAGGATATGTTGAATGATATGGGCATCTTGAATTAGGGTGTTATCATGAGGAATATGGATATTTATTAGAGACTTGCTATGGGTGATATTGATAGGGATCCAATTATAGTAATGGAGAAAGGCTAATAAGTAAAAATTTGATTCAATAAGTAAAAAATGACCTTTGAAACCCTTTGGACTCAATTCCAACCATGAATCGACCAGGTTGACAAAGTCAACCCTTTTTGACCTTAAGGCCCCTTAAGGGTTAAAATGGTCATTTTGACCCAATTGATCTCTCCAAACTTTGACACCCCATTCATTAGGCTCATGGGATCAAATTGAATTTGATGGACCTAATTCTTGGTCTTAGGTCAACATTGGTTGACCAAGTCAACCAAGTGTGACTAAATGACCCATATACCCTTCCTTCCATCCAAACCTTTGGACCAAGACCAGTTCAATCCCATTTGAACTCAAGGGGTGGCTCCTTGGACTCCCAAGAGACCCCTCTTGGAGGCCCAAGCCTTGGGCACACTTGGGTTAGCCTTTGGCTTGACCCAAGTGCCCAAAGAGAGGCCCCCTTTGAATCATTTCTCAACCCTAATCAAATTGAATCCAAACCATGGTGTCCTTGGGTCTCCCATGACCCAATACACCTCCCCTAACCAGCTCAGCCATTGAGTCGCCTTGGGTCAAGAGTTAGGCTAACCCAAAGTGGCCAAGATCACTTGGGATTGAGCCAATTCCTATCCTAACTCCAATTAAACTTGAAAAACACCTCCATTAGGTGGCCTTAGGTCCAATACACCTCCTACAGTCAGCCCATGCCTTGGGTTGACTTGGGTCAACTTTTAGGCATGCTCAAAGTAGCCAAAACCACATTGACCCGAGCCATCTTTGAACCCAAATCAAATTGAACTCAATTGCCACTTGCATTGGGTGGACCAGACCTAGACCCATCTACCACATCAAGCCTAGGGTCTGGCCTAGCCTGGGTTGAGCTTAATTTTGAGCCAAACCGAGCAGGTTTGGGTCAAACCAAGTCACCCGACCAAACTGAACCTCCCCAAATTGAGCTCACCCTTGACTCCAGCACGTCCCCATCTTTCCTTCCAAGTCAACCCGACCCAAACCCCGGCAGGCAGCGGTCGGAACCAATGGAGAACAAGCTCCGATGGTCCCCCCAGCCGATCCTGACCCAAAGCCTTCTAGAGGCTGTGGCTCACCGGCTTGAGGCTCATGAGCCCTCTGGGATGATGTCCCATTCCACTTGGCGCCCATCTGAGGTCCCTCCAAGTCAATCCCGGCCGTCCAAGCTCGCGGGAGGTGGCTGAAAAGGGCTGGCTACTTCAGAGTCCCAGAATCAATCTGAAGTGTTTGAAATCATTTCATAGAGCTCCTTCGTCTTCATAGTGCCGTTCCCCAGCTTCTCAGGCCATCTCGTCGATCCGTTCGAGCGAGTTTTGGTGAAAGTTCTCGGCACCAGGCTTGAAGTCGCACCTCCGGCCATCCTCCAATCCCGATGACTGAAGGAGATCTGCTTGCCTTCATCCCCTGAACCTTCCTGATAGAGAGGCTCATCAGTTGAGACCTTCTCTGCGGTAATCTCTCAATCCTGAGCTCTCTAGCTACGTAGTCTGGTCAAGTGTGAAGGGAACTTTCACCCAGCGAATCTCCATCGTTGGATTGAAAGCTCCCTTTCCCCTGATCCTCTCTACAAAGTTTTGTTGAAGTTCGCCGGTGGGATCGCTCGGATCATATCGGAGAAGCTACAGTCTTAGGTTCGCACGGGAGGTTGAAGATGAAATCCTGACCATTGATTCCAATCAACGGCCTAGATTAGATCCCGCGGTCTCAGAGCTCCATTAATTGTAGCTGTCCAATCTTCCATCCGATGGCTACGGTTAATCTGACCATTACCCTGTCAATGCCAATGATTGCCCTGCAAATCACGATGCGCCACGTGTAAAGCGCCGGCTGATTAGGTAATTAATGGATTTAATTTCATAGAAAAATCAGGGGATCTTCAAAAAATAATATCTCCCTGCACACTTGACCAAATTAGGTGTTCTTAGGCTCATTAGAAATGTCTTAGGGAGACCTACAAAAACCCTATGATTCCAGGTCCTGATTGCATCTGTGTTGAACTTAATTCCAATATTAGTGTTCATTTCAATTATTGCATTTGTTGTTTAAATTTAATACTCCAGGACCTGGAATTTTGGGAGAATTAATTTGGGCATGTCCCTGACATGCCCAAATTTTATCTCCCTTGTTTGAGATGTTTAAGGGCATTAGTTTCTAAATTTGGATTCAAGGGTCATGGGTTGACCCTTAAATCCAAATTGGAATTGTGACCTATCCAATGAGAATTAGGATCTAATTTTGTGTGTGTTGATGATGTGTAGTATAGGGAGTTTAGATCCAGTGATTTTGCCCCAATCCAATCTTAGGATAGCTCCCTAAGATTTTCTTAAGGTGACTTAGAGATCACTTTAGGTGGCTTGGTTAGCCACCTTAGAAAATTCCAATTAGGCTCAAATTTGGTGCACTTAGGCCTTGGGATCAGGTGATCCCATGGTCCAAATCTCATCAGGTATGGTGCCCATTTAGTCCACCAAATATAAGCCATAACATTCCCTCCCTAGAATTGCCCTATAGCCTTAAGAAAATTCTAATAAATCAAGATTAATCCTTAAAATTCCCTAAAACACTTCAAACTGACCATAATTAATCCTTTAATCATTAAAAATTTGAATCTCCTTAATTTGACATTAAAATCTACTTTATATAATTTTAATCAAAATCAAGGTTTAATCAACTATAATTAATTAAAAATCATTAAAAATCCCAAAAATATTTAGAAACTTGCTAATCCCCCCCTTAGATCATTTTTTATCTTTGCGATCGATTTCCATAAGTTTATGATTCATTTAGGTTCAAAACTACTAAGAAGGACCCTTAATGGAGACATTAAATAATTCCTATAAATACCCAAAATTCCAAAATTCATCATTAATTATAAAAAATTCCAAATCAATCAAACTCAGTGGCTAATGACTCTAATTAAAATCTAGTATTTTCCAAAAATTTCAAACCCCCAAAATCTGTTCAAAGTCAAAAGTCAACAATTTGGTCAACCTTAGGTTAAAAATGGGTCAGAACTTCTAAAAATCATAACGTTTGATAGAAAACTACAAATTGAGTGTGCCACCTGTCTAACAACTCATAATTAGACCTAATATTTATTAAAAATCTTAAACTCTTAAGGTTAACTCTAATTTTAAAAATTAAATTTTAATCCCTTAGTTAACATATCCGGATAATCCTTTAAAACCCACTAACTCTCTCAAACTCCAAAATTTTCTAATTTGATTAATAAAATTCTCAGCCAACCCATTAAAATCAATAACCAACTCCTTTCATATTAATACACTCCTTAATTTCAACCAACTTAAATTAACTTAATCAACCCTGATTACGACTAGGTAACTCAGGCCTACGAGGCTATTAGCTTAGCCCCAAGGAAGGTGAAATAAACTTCACGGGCTCGGTGTGAAATAAAGGTAGTAATCAATTAACTCTTAAAATATATTTAACTAAAATTATTAATTTATTAATACTTAAACTTTAATCTAAATTTCTCTTATGCCTCAATTAAGTTAAATTTTTAGATAACTCTAACTAATCACCCAACCTAAGATCTACCCCAGCCACACAACCTTTTACACACACTTTAGATGGTTTGCTAGGACAACCAACTTTAGATCTAGGTTAGGCTGATGTTTAGTTTACTGCTGTGTGCCAGACTTTTCATGATTTTCACTACATGCTGTGGATGAATATACTTGCTGTGTCTGTTTACCCTTTTTTACTGCACTATGTAGATGATTGATGTATTTGGCAACTAGATTACCCTTATGATAGGAACGATCTGGATGTTCACATAATTTTAAAAGAAAATCAATTATTATAAATGCTTGCACAGGTGCTTCAGCTGCTAAAGCCCCCAAATAATAAAAAGAGTGTGGCTAGTGTGTTTATTTATTTTTCTGCACATATATAACTGCTTAGGAATATATTTTTATTTATTAAATACTTAGGATAACCCAGCATGAGAGTCTAAAATTTTTCATTTTTATAAAAATATAATTTGAGCAAATGTAAAGTGTTGTGAAAGTAGAGTTTTGAATTAGGATACATATGTCCAAAGCTTAGACTCCAAAGAGAAAAGGACACCTCTTAGGGGAGTATCCCTTTTCTATTTAGAAATCCAAATTTGGATCACTTCTTTCCTACCCAAAGAGGAAAGAGTGGCCTTCCCCTCAAAGGAAGTGCCCTATAATCCATTTGGGTAACCTAATATGAAGAATTCAAGGAGCCTGAAGGAAAGGAGTCCGAAGGAGAACAAGATTGAAGAATTGAAGATATAAAGTATCCCATTCAAAGCCACTTGCGTCTCTACTAGGCTTAAAATCCATGATGTTTTTAATGGTTCCCGACAACTTTATTTTTTATAAATTCTGGTTTGTAATAAGCAAGGCAACTTTGCCTATGGACATTTATTAATTAATTTATTTATATTTGATGTGTTAAGATGATTGCCTTTATGATTGCCTGCTTTTATTTATTTTTTGGCGTTTGTGTGCCTCTTTTATTTTTGCCTAGATATGTGAGACTCGTAAGGGTGTGAAAATTTTTATACTCATAATCTTAAAGTTTAAAATTTTAGTGAATCTAAATAACATAGAAAGATAACGAATTTAGGGAATTAGCCGGGGATCGATCCCGGGGTCGCATGCATATTTATGCACAACTCTCTCCTTGCTTTAAACCCTTCTCGGCCTGCGGGTAGAGTCCGAATGGTCTGACCTATGAGATGAGGTGCCGGATCTGGGGAAGTCCAATCTTCAAAAAAAATTATTTTTTAAGCCTGTTTTTAACTTTCAAGCATACTTGATTTGAGGTTGTTAACTAGCATGTATTGTATTAGAAATAAATTAAAAGAGTCAAAATTTTAATTGCATTAGTCTTTAGCATTTTGCACCCAACATAAGTCAAAGGGGCCAATTAGGGAAATCTCTAGATGTCGGCCCCAACTCTCTAAAACCTTAAATAAAATGTCCCTACCACTCTTTCATAAAAGGCTGGACTCCTGTATTTTAAATCGATTAGGTGGTTAGCTGGCTCCCCAATCCAGGCCGGGGTAAGTCTAGGTTCTACACTGCATTAGTTAGGTTCAGACAACTGTGGTCTAGCGTCCAAATTAGATTTAGGATTTGGGGCAGATCTTTGATTATAAGACCCCAAACTTTGGGAATCTAATTCCAAATTTCTAAAAAAATGCCCAACTTTAATTAAATATCATTTCAATCTAAAACATAAAGCCCAACATTTAGATTAAGTTGGGACACTTCCGGATGGTTCTGGAATCTCAAAGTGTCGCCTACCTTTCTTCCCCTGGCTCTGTTAATAACTGTTCAATTTTGATCTATTCCCTTTTGAGTTTAAAATTCATCTCTTTTTGATATCACTCATAGAAAATATAACAAAATTTTGTCACTATTTTAATCAAGAGTTTTCGTAGGGGACTTTGTCTCCCTACAATGTAATTAATTATGAGGGCTTTTGCTCGTAGGAGATTTAGAACCACACACACCTGATTTTAAAAATTAATTTTTCAAAATTCAATTGGATTTCTTTGGAAAAACTTAAAATACTAGTGATCGTTATTATCATATTCAAAGAATTATCATCGAATGATATTTTCTCCCTTTGGGGAGATACACCTTTCTTTGATAAAGATTTGGATGTGAAATCAATTATCACACTTCTTGAATATTGTAGCTGGATATTCAGTAGAACCTCATTTTAACCCTTCGGGGCCATATAAAGTTCTCGTTAGAATCCGGTCACAATATTCAAGATGAATTTTATAATTCAAAATCTGAACGCTGTTATAAAATTTTATTTTCACCTTTCGAGGTGATATACTCTTTCTAACGGGATGATTCGATTTTAGAATTAGAATCTAACTTTAACTCCCAAAGAAAATCAAGCTTTGAAAAATCTACTTTCAAAATTCTACCAATAAATCCGAAGATGATGCAAAATTTTATGAATATCATATAATATGATGTGAGTATTTTTTTATTTTATTTGAATGATCAGGAAAAAACTCATGAGTGAAGCTAAAAAATAAACACACACACAATTAGATCACAAACAAAAATAAAAAAAATGATTACAAAATAAATAATACATAGCATACAAAAGCATATATGTTGTTGATTTCAATTTCATCATGAATCAAGCATGAATATCAATAACACCTAATCTAGTCCTCAGTGAGTAAAAGGTGTTATAGCTTAAGGGTTTGAAGAAGATTTCTGCTAGCTAAACATTTAATAGCTACATGATATAGTTCTATATCTCCCTTGGCTACATTATCTCTAATGAAATGATGCATAATATCTAATTGCTTAGTTTAAAAATATTGAATTAGGTTTTTAGAGATGCAGATGGGACTACTGTTATCACACATAATTGCAATAGTGCTAATAAAGAGTCTAAGGTCAATGATTTGTTGATTAAGCTATAAGACTTTAACAACTCAACTTCCTACAACAATGTATTACACCTCAGCAGTGGATAGGGCTACAAAATCTTGCTTTCTACTAAACTAGGATACTAGTGATTGTCTTATGAATTGATAGGTTCCAGAGGTTTTTTTTCTAGCTATTTTACATCTTATAAAGTCTGCATCTAAATACCTTATAAGTTTAAAGGATGAGATATGTTTAGAAAACTAGATTCCTAGGTTTTGGGTTCCTAGAAGAAATCTAAGAATTCTCTTAATTATAGTCATATGAGACTCCTTAGGATCAGCTTAAAATCTAGCACACAAATATACAGTAAATATTATAATAGGCCTACTAGCAGTTAAATATAAAAGTGATCTAATTATCCCCATATACATATTCTGATATATTAATTTTCCATTTTCATCATTATCTAACTAAATGGTAGGCTCATGGGATGTTCATAACCCTAACATTTTTCACCCAAAGACATGCAAATAAGAGAGATTGGGTATCTTGCCCTTAAGAAGCTCATAGGGTGTCTTATTAAGTTTTAATCTAATATTGACCCTATTCAACACATAATAAGAAGTACTCGCTACTTCTACCAAAAATATCTAGTGAGAGAATATTTAGCTAACATAGCCTTAGTCGCTTCTATTAAAGTTATATTCTTTTTTTTAGCTATCCCATTATACTAAGGGGTCTTAGGGGAAGAAAATTTATGCTATATCCCTAACTCCTTATAAAATGATTCAAATTTATCATTTTCAAATTCTCCACTGTGATCACTATAAATAGTAGATATTATATATCTTCATTTTTATTATATCAATGGGAAGAATGTTCTAAATTTCTGAAATGACTTATTCTTATGCAATAAAAGCCTAACCCAAGTATATTTAGAGTAATCATTAACAATCACATACCCATAGGTTTTCCCACCTAAGTTGGTAGTGCTAACCGATCTAAATAGGTCCATGAGAAGAATTTCTAGAGGTCTACAAGTGGTGATATCCTTAATGGAGTGGAATAAAAATTTGATTTATTTTTCTAGTTGGCATGCATCATAGAGGTGGTCCTTAAAAAAATATAATTTAGGTATGTATGTAACTGGTCTTTTTAGGTTATTTTTCTTAGTGTTTTTATGCTTACATGGTATAGTCATCTATACTATTGTTGCGGATCAATGGTTTATGATTTTGATGATAGCAAACATTCCTTATTTCTCTACGATTGCCTTTTGTGCTAACGTTTCAGGTCCACACGATCAGACAGCGATTTGGAACCAGCTCAAGATTGGGTAGACTAGGTCTGTGTCAGTTTGTAATCTTTTTCTCCTTTCTTGAGTATGTTGTATTTTGTGTGGGATCTGTTGTTTTGTAACTTGGAAGATTTCTTGTTGTTCCCTATAAGATTTCTATTTTTGGTAATATCGACCGGGACGATATTTATATAGTCCTGTACGATATTTCCAAAATCAGAAACCCTAATTAGGGCATTCTCATTAAGGCAGCCGTCATTGATATCGGCCTGGACGATACATGTATCGGCCAGGATGATAGTCTTAATTCAGAAAGAATTAACCGCCATAATCAGTTTAGAAATTCTTTGTTTTAGGAAATCGGCCAGGACGATATTTATATCGTTCAAGCCGATCTAACTTAATTATGCCTAAATTGATCTGGTATCTTTGGAAAGCATTAATGGTTGATTGATACGATCACATTGGCCGGGACGATCGCCTGATCGGCTGGGACGATGTCCTGGACGATCTACATCAGACAGCTCGAATTCAGGGCTATGATCAGGATGATTGAAATCGGTTTTAAACTAATCAGCCTGGACGATCGTGATATCGGCCAGGATGATGTAACCAATTTTCTTCTGATCTTCCCAAATAGTCCCAGGCCGTTGAGCTGAATTTGAACTAATCGACGAGGACGATATGCCTATTGTCCTGGACGATAATGTTGGCAACTTGTATTAATGAGCTCGTTTTTAGCTCTTCTATTTAAGCTTGTCATGACACTTTGTAAGTGTCTTTGGCAGCCATTGTAGCTTTGTTCTTGTGGGGGAAACTTGGAGAGAAAGCTTGAAAGAGAGAGAGGAAAGGGTGGAGTTTGAGAGGGAGAAGATCCTGTGAGGGGGAGGAACTCAAGGGAGTGTGGTGGGGGATCCACACGGTTGCTCCGGCGAACTCGCACCTTAGTACCATCGGATTCAAGGCTTGTCTCTAGGTAAGTTCACCAAAGAAGAAGATCTCTTTAGTGTCAAAGGACCCGGCAACTCCGCCGCACCGGGGAAGGTGGAAGTGATTTTGTAAGGGCTTCTCCGCCTGGTTGTGGGGGATAAAGGAGAGACACTTGATTTAGTGCAATACTTAGAGGGTGCCTCCAAGGAGTGGACGTAGGTCAAGGTTTGACCGAACCACTATAAATCCGGTGTGTTCTTTTCTTATTATCGCTTCTGCATTTATTTTTCTTCCGCACTTTGTTTGTGGTGTTTTTGGTTGAGTTTTATCTTTGATTTTAAAGTTATCCAATTCACCCCCCCCCCCCCCCCCCCTCTTGGTTAGCTTGGGACTAAGTTCATAGGGGTTAACATCCCTAACGAACTTTCAACTATAGCTAAGATTTATCAGAAACAACTTTTAAACATAAAAATTTTGAATTTTCAGCATGGTTTAAATCAAGCAAGTAAATATTATTAATCCTTTTTCCTTCTAAAATAAATTTACCATTTAAACTAATAAACTATTTAGTATAAATAAATTTAATATCAAATTCTTTATCACATAATTGGCTAATACTAAGTAGGTTATGTTTCAGTCTATTTACCAGTAAGACATTTTTAATGAAGAAATTTTTTGAGTTATCAATCATAACTAAACCCACCACTTTCCTAGTGGTGTTATCTCCCATTGTAATCTTGCCTCATGTCCTATCCTCCAACATGATGAATTGATTTATATCTCCAGTCATATATCATGAGCATCTATTATTCATGTACCACATGCTCTCACTAGGCCTTTTGTGAGAGCACCCCTACAAATTCAATCAAGGGTTAGATTTATAAACTAAAGTGAGTTTTTATATTGGGGCAGTCTATTCTCATGTGCCCTAGTTTTTTGCATTCAAAGCACAGTGTCAAATGAAGCTTTAAAATTTCTTACCTGATTTACCTTTATTCCACTTTTGATGATATTTTTTCTTTCTCTTTAGAAAGCTTTATAATTCTTGGGTCTTTACTGTTATGTCATCTTCTTCCTCAGCTACAGAGTTGTAACTTTTAGATTCCTTGGCTTTCTGTTCTCCTACTTTGTCCATCTTCTTATCACCTGCATGAAGCAACCTTTAATTGACGATTTGTTTGTAGGAAATGAGTGAGCAAAGTGAGTTATCAATAGAATACACATTCAAATCTTTGGATTCACATATACCAATTGCTTTAGCATCATAGTTACTAGGTAGACAATGCAAAATTTTTTTAAGTTTCTTAGAGTTTGAAAGCTCTCTACTTAGAGAATGCTGGGATGTCACTATATCGGTAAATATAGTGTATATGTCTAAGATAGTTTTATTAAGTTTCATGTGAAAGAGTTTGTAGTCATACAATAGAATGTTCAAGCTAGATTATTTTACTTCACTAGTACCTTCATAGGTAATGCATAATCTATCCCAGATTTCCTTCCTAGTAGTACATGTACAGACTCTCAAATAATCGTCAAATTTTACTGTAGAGAAAAAACAGCTTAAATATTTAGAATTCAATAGAGCTAAGTCACTATCCTCTTTTCACCATTGATTAAACAATACTTTAGTTTTGATGCCATTAACAAAATGAAAGTATGTAGAATAACCTTCTTGCATAAAAATCAGATGCAAAAATCAATATATTACAAGAAAGCAAACATGCAAATTTTATAAAAATCAAATGGTATATTGTCAAACAATGGCGTATGAGTTATAGAATAACCCTATGTGTCATTTTAATCTCCAAAATGTGCAATTTAAACTTTTCTCGTGGATTTTTAAATCACAATTTTGAGACCCACTCTGATACTAATTAAAATTTAATGGATGGTGTTAAGCCTCGTTTAACTGTTCTTATGCACACCAAGTGGGGGAGGGGGAGTGAATTGGTTCTTTAAAAATTTACCCCTTTAAAAGTACTTCAAACTAATGAGTACAAGAGGAAGAACTTAATAATAACCAGTGTAGCTATTCTTTAATTTATTTTCTTAACATATATCAATGACAAAAAAATATTTTTCTTTGTTTTCCTTTACCAATTTCATTTCGTACAAGAGTTAAAACAAAAATCAATGTGATAACACAACTCTCATATTTTCAACAATAATAAGTATGCAATAAAATATAAAAGAAGAAGGTAAAGTATAACGAGCACACCAGAATTTTATAGTGGTTTGGTCAATCATAACCTACGTCCACTCCACAGAGTCCTTCTCTCCAGGTATTTCACTAAATCTTTAGTGTCTCCAATTTATTCCCCACAGTAAGGCGGTGAAGCCCTTACAAAAATCTTTTCCACCAACTCGGTACGATAGAGTATTGAAATCTTTTCTTAGCCACCTGTTGAAGGCAGAGAACTTGAATCTTTTTTAACCTCTTGGTGAAGGCAGAGAACCTGAATCTTTTTTCACCCTCCTGGTGAAGGCAGAGAACCTTGAATATCTTCAACCTTCAAGTTCTTCTTCTCAGAGCCACCCAAGAAAAAAAAGCAAGAAACTTGAAGAACAAAGGAAGAAGCTTGCTTGGAGCAACCGTGTGGAATCCCCTCTCACTATTTCTCCCTCACACACAACCTCTCCTTCTCCAAGCTCTCCAAGATCTCGCACAAATCTGTCTTAGAAAACTCAACATCCAAATGACCACATAAAAGCTTATTAAGAGAGCATAAATACAAAGGGGTCCAAAACCCTAAATTTTCAATTCTTCCTCTATTGATTATATATTACGATATTAGATTATACATTACGATTAGTTTAATTCATCTTGTCGGAGGTGTACGAACAACAATGTCCTATACAATTAGTTCAAATACTTGAACTATCATCTAGGTTGATTACATGGTTTGTCTAGTGTGATTACTTCAATCAAATAGGATTTTGTCTTGTATGATATCTGACAATTAATTATCATCCAAGGAGGTGATCAGGTCATACAATACAATTAGTTCAATCATATGATACAATCTAATTAGATCTATTAAACCATATTCAATTCCTTAATTATAGGATTAGATTATGCAAGATTTAAGATCATTGTAAATTACAATTTATATCTTACAGTATGATTAGTTCAAAATTATGATTTCAAATATAGCCTAATTTATAATTTGCAGAAGAAATCTTATTTTTAATTGATCGCTATGTACGAATGATATCATACAATATGACTAGTATAAAATATAATAATTATGCTAATTAGTCATTATGATCATTTTCTAAATAACTGGTTGTATAGTATGATCATGATCATATGGTACAATTAGTCTATAATATTTCTTATTTAAATTTTCTCACTCCTTTATGTGTGAGTACGATCGCCAAGTAGTATACACATTTTGACATCATAAGACTCAAGAAATATAAAATTAAAGAAATAAAAAAACACAAACTATTTCAACACATTCTATTCTACCTAGTTTTGAATCCTAAATGATATTCAGTAGTGTATGATGTACATGAAATATTAGTTCACATAGAAATGAACATAAAATGCAAATGCTAGGAGAAGTGAAAATTCAATCAATAATGTTTATTATCATCAAAATCATAAGTTCTGGATCATGTTTTGCAAAAAAACATGTCTTGGAATAGTTTGTAATACCCCATTGATGAATGGAATACTTTGCTATATAAGTGGTCTTCATTTACTCGATGTTTGCTGGTTTCAAGTAGTTTTCCTATCTTTAGTGAGTTAGTTACTTATCTTCATATTTTCTTTTAATTCATTTGTTACTCCTCTCAAATACCTACTCTAACTCTTCAAATTTGTTCCTTCACTTCATAATCATCTTCCATGTCCAATAAAATAACAATTAAAATTATATAACCATTCCAAATACTTTTATATAACTCTGAACCAAATAAGGAACATTAGGACCTAGTCTTGTTCCCTACATCTTGATACCCGCTTCGCTCTAACAAACTTTACCATCAATACCAAATCATAAGTTCACATCTTAAGCTTGCTACCTTTTTTTTCCAATTTTTTATTGCACATGTAACCCAATCCTTAAAGTACTTTTGAAAATTGACTAGAATTAACTCAAACTAGAGTAGCCTTAGCATTCCTACTATTGTTCCACTTTAATTACCTCACCATTCCACCATGAACACTAAAACTCTTCTTTAAACATTAAAATAGAGATCTTTAGCCTATTATAGCCATTAATATCACCAAATAGGATATCCACCACAATCATATTTGATATTAGGGAAAATATTGGATAGATAAAATCTGGTAAAAACTTTTTGGCAACAAAAGGGAAATTTTATTATGATGGATTTGCCTCTGAAAGCTTGCAAATTACGCAAATATTTTAAGGTAAGTGAATCCCTTCTTATGATAAATAAATTTTATATAAATAGTAAGGATATCAAGTATATTGCTTGCAAGCCCATGGTGATAATATCAAAATCTAACAACAATAACTTTATTAATCAAATTGACGCTTAAACTAGAGGCCTTACTCATTGGGTAATGAAATTGTGCCATTTGCTTGGGGCACTTGTCGATTGTAGTCACCAAAGGCACTCATTGGAGGTGTCACATAGCCACATTGTATATCGCTATCCACATGTAGCAATTAATTTTATCCACAAATTTTTAGTAGTCAAATAATATATTTATTTTATTTTCTTAGGCATATCTCATCTTATTATCCTCTAATATGATAAATTTAAGGTTAAACAACAATTAAAAAAAAATCACAGAGGACTATCTTCTTATTTGTCAAAACGCAAAATTTATTATTTGGAGGATTTGTTGCAAATCTATTTCATATGGCTTATGTTTTGATGATTGACAAACACTGTTTCTCTTGGACTACTTGTTGCTTCTAACTTTTCAGGAATCAAAGATCGGACGATCAAGAAGGAGCCAAGTTCAGGATTGCGTAGGTTTAGGGTTGAGTCAGTCTGTACGTTTGATTTTCACCTCTTGAGTCTACTTGTAATGGTCAAAGAGACTGATGCTATGTAACCCTTCACACACACACTTGAGAGACTTAGAATTTCTATTTTTACTCATATCAGCCAGGACGATTTTTTGGATCGGCCTGAACGATCAGCTTAAAACAGAAAGTCTAATTAAGGATTCTTAATTAAGGCAGCCGACATTAATAGATCGTCCTGGACGATACGTGTATCAGCCAGGACGATAAGCTCAAAACAGAAAGAAGTAGCCACCATAGTCAATTAAGGTATACTGTATTTTTAAATCATCGGCCAGGACGATCCTAGGATCGGCCTGGACGATATTCACAAATTATGCCATAATTGTTCAGGAAATTAAGGGAGTAATTAAGGATGATTGATATGATCATATTGTCCTGGACGATCGCAGGATCGGCCAGGACGATCCAGTCAAAAACCTTATGTTACTTTAGGACGATCAATATCGGCCAGCCCGTATCCAGGGTTATTGTTAGAACGATTTTCCTCTGATTTGAACTAATCGGCCAGGACGATCGTGAGATCGGCCTGGACGATCAAGCCAATTTTCAATCATCCAGCTTTGCATCCAGGGCTATGCTCTGGCCGATCTTCATTGCTTTGTACTGATCGGCCAGGACGATGTCTATATCGGCCTGGACGATATAGTCGGCAACTTGCAATTAATGAGCTCCTTTGAAGCTCTTCTATTTAAAGAGCTCTTGTTCAACATTTTTAAGAGACCTTTGGCTGCTGCTTTGACCTGAGAAGACCTTGAGGAGAGAAAGAGAGAGAGGAGAGAGAGAGGATCTTGTGAGGGGGAGCTTGTGAGGGGATTCACAAGGGTTGCTTCAAGTATCGCTCTACTTCGTCTTCGTCTAGAGTTTCTCGTCCGTGGAATGGTCGGTAGAGGTAAGGAGTTTGCTTTTGATTTTGGTTCTCTGCCAGCTTCAGGAGGAAAGCAAAAGGAGGAAGGTTCTCTGCCTTGCCGGGGTGGCAAAAAGGAGGTTTTTGTGAGGGCTTCTCCGCCTAGCTGTGGGGGCTAAAGGAGAGTCACGTTTTGTAGTGCAATACTTGGAGGGTGCCTCCAAGGAGTGGACGTAGGTCGAGTCGACCAAACCACTATAAATTTCTGTGTTCTTTTTCTTGCATCCTCACTTTTAAATTCCGCATTTATTTTTGTGGTGTGATTTGGTTTATGCATTTTTCTTTCTTTGTGAAAATAGTTTTTAAAATACCAATTCACCCCCCTCTTGATTAGCTTGGGACTAAGTTCATAGGGCTTAACATCCCTAACGAACTTTCAGGATTTACATAAATACCACTTTATTTAATGCTATTTACATATCTAACATCAAAAAATTTTAATATTACTTGCATACCACTCATATAAATTTTAATAACAAATATATCACTCATATATTTCATTCTTACCATCCATACTACCGTATAAACTTTAATATTTCATTTAATGTATTTATATTTATTTTATGGGTCATATAAATTTAATATTAAAATTGTAGATGCTAAATATATAAATAATATAAAATAAAGTGATGTGTATGTAAATCCCTTATTATTATTATTTTAATCTTATACTTATTTAGGACCTACGGTTAGTGAATGTCTTCGGGCTACCGCGTTCATCTGGTACCACGAACGCAGTGTGGGAACGATGGAGCTCACCAGGAAATGGTGGAAGATCCGTCGTCTCAGCCGTGGTGGCAGAGACGACGAGGATAGGTTCTTTCTTCCCACGATTGACGACTTCCAACCTTTGGACAGCCAAGGTTAAATTTTCTGATCCTAGGACTACCTTCTTCTCCGTTACCTTTTTAATCTTGTGGGTTCTTGTTCAGAGCAGGAAGAGATGGTTAGATCTTTCGAGAGAGCGCACGAACAGGATAACCATCTATGGAGGGTAAGGCATAAATTTTCAACTATTTGGGTTATTACATCTGGATTCTATGTTTTTGTAACTATTACTCGT
Organism: Dendrobium huoshanense; assembly: GCA_016618105.1. Classification (NCBI taxonomy): domain Eukaryota; kingdom Viridiplantae; phylum Streptophyta; class Magnoliopsida; order Asparagales; family Orchidaceae; genus Dendrobium; species Dendrobium huoshanense. The sequence goes on from CM028344.1 coordinate 11,165,084, forward strand.
TTATGTTGGCTGTTTTAGGGCGTGTTTGCTGTTTTCCTTCTTGGATATGTGGGGTTCTTGATATATTCGATCTTCCAACAAGCTTGGAATCCATGGGAACTTGTAAGGAATTCTAGGGATTTTTTAGGGGGGGGTGTTTATATATAAATTTTGGGTTCTTGGTAGTGTGATTTTTATTTTCTTTTTACTGTAATCATTTAAATCATTGAACTCTATTCTCGAAACAGCTCCAGTTGCATGAATTACTTTACTACATATTTAGGCAAGTTTAATGAAACTTCATCTAAACTCTTTCTGCTGCTTAATTTGAGATTTCAACCCGCAGAGCCATGTGTCTTCTTATTTGTTTCTGTCGTAGCTAATACACTGATCATTCTGCATCTAATATATACAGATTTTTGGATTAATGGTGCAGTTAAACATGATTATTTAAAATTCCTAAAAAATGTAAATAGTTATGTATCAATGCCTATATTTATAATTAGGGGCATCTTTATTAATATTGAGAAAGTGATGATAGATTGTTGATGCTTATCACTACTCACTTTGGTTCTGACACCCTGCCAACTTATGGGAGCAGCGTTATCATGCATACTTTATGGAGGATGTTCCTAGCTGGATGCTCATTTCTGCAGGTTTGTGTTGAGTTTAATTTCTCAGTATACACATATGTAAATTTCAGTTGTGCTTTTTTTTTGGAACATTTGTTAGTTCAAGTTTGTTTCTTTGGAATGGAGTGAACTTGGCTTGATGTTGAAACTGTGCTTTTGTTTTGCCCTTATGGTTTTCCTAGTAATTTGAAGTTATCTAAACTTGATCTTCAATATCCATTATTATTATTATTATTATTAATTTTAATTTTTTGAAGATTTGCATGAAGCATTTTATAAGCTGAATAAAGGAACCGAAACAACAAGAGCAAGAAGAAAAGAAATGCAAGAGACTAATCCTCTCTTTACAAAAGAAGAGAGAAAAGATTCACTAATGAAAACGAAAATGCAAAAACGATAAAGCGTGGCACAAAATAAGCCCACAAACATAAGTAAGAAAAAACCGTTATCTCTTTCAAACATCTTACCTTCTTTAACTACCAATATGTAAGCTGAAGCAATGTTTTGGACAACATTTTTGGTGGAAACTATTCTTTTGGTACCTATTCATCCAGAATCTGATAAGGATCAGTTGGAGTTGGTATTCAAGTGTTATGGTAAATCAGTTGCTGCATTAACCTTCGAGAAAGTATATGAAGACTGCAGGGATGATGATGATTGGCGCTGGATGAAGAAGTTGAAATTAAGGTCGCAGATTGAATTGTTTTGATGGCGTTTGAGTAAGAATGCAATTCCCTCAAATTGGTTCCTTTATTACAAAAGATTAGTTGAGTTTGATGGATGTCCGAGAGGATGTGAAGCTGTTGAAAATGCATAACATGTTGTTGTTCAATGTGTGAAGATCAAACTAGTATTGAAGAGGCTTGCTACATGGGAGTTTTTTATTCATGCGATTACTTCTGTGGAAGATTGTAATATGGTATTGCGACACCTTGCTAGTATGAATCCTTTTGTTGGAAATGTGTATTGTTCTGTTGTGTTCTTTTGTTGGTAAAGCAGGAATAAGGTTATTCATGGTGGTTCTGAAGACAGCTACTCATACATTGCAACAAATTCAATTAGTCATGCAACTGCCTCTTTTAATTCAAATATGATTTGAGAGAACTGGGATGCTTATCAGCTATGTAAGCTGTTTTAACCTACTTGGCGTCATCCACCTCCTGGTTGGATTAAGGTAAATGTGGATGATTCTTTAATTAGCACAAACAAAGCTGGTATAGGTGGAGTTTTCAGAGATTGTAATGGACGATTCTTAGGTGCTTTCAGATTCAGTTGCCTCCATTGGGACAGTCCGCAAGTTGAGATCTTAGCAATTCTTGCTTTGAGGAATTATATTCAAGATTGGATGTTTGATGCTAATGGTGTTGTTATTAAAGGAGATAACTACAACGTCATCAAGTTTTTTCAAAACTTATTGAATAAGCCAGTTGTAACGGAAGAATTTCTAAATCCAAAGGATTTAGATTTTCTTATAGATTTTAAGCAAGTGATTTTTCATTAATTTTTCAAATAGGGAATGTTGTAAGTTAGCTAATTTATGTACTAACTTAGCTCTTATTTCAAATTTCTTTTGGGAAGATGTTGGTTGTGATAAAATTCCTCCTTTTTTAGCTTTGTTAAAGGAGGAATCTGATTGTAATTAGTTGATTGAATAAATTGTTTTATGTATTCTCTTCAAAAAAAAAAAAAACTACCAATATGCAATTCTCATATTAAATCAAACAGGGGAATGAGGATGCTAAATATTAAAAAGCAATCAAATCGGTTGGTTAGCGTCCCAGTGATCCCAAAAAGATGCAAGAAAAAATTATAGTTAGCCTCCCTAAAACACATACTTGAATCACGATATTAAAAGTAAAAAAAATAAAAGATCGACAAGAGATAACAATCTTCTCTACTGGTGCTCTTAGAATGAAGATCATGTTAAGACTTGAACACAAAAAATATGTGAACAAATATTACATTCAACAAATCAAATTGATTTTCTTGATAAGAAAGTAAACACGAACAAGCAAGATACAATGATCTTCTTTCAAGAGGAGGACCTTCTCTCCTAAACTCTAGACTCGCTTGAATCCCTCACAAAAATAGTGGATAATAAGAACAATCACAAAATCTACATGATGAAAAAAATAAATACCACTAAAAGGCTTAATTTAACTCTTCTTGTTTTTCCCCCAAAACTTGAATTTACTCCTCCATATTTTCCCCCGTTCTTCTCCTTAATAAGTTATCCATTCCTTCAAAACTCCTCCCTTTCCAACCCCCTGATTTAATTCGCCTCCCTCTTCTACCCCCTCATTTAAATCTCCTCCCTTTCCAACCCCTCATTTAATTCTCCTCCCTTTCCAACGATGCAGCTGCCCCATACCTGGGTCCACATCTTTGAACGCCGGTCCATCAATACTCCCCCCCTTAAAAAAAAAAAAAAAAAACCTTATCCTCAATGTGGAATGAAGGGAATTGCTGTTGAATAATTTGGTAGGATTCCGACATGTCTTCGTACTTCGGTAGATTCTTCCACCGGATCAATACTTCTTTGTTTCCTATTACTCCATGGTGCACTCCTTCAACCTCCAATGGTTCTAACAACACCTCCATGCCGTCTGTCAAGGTTGGGAGAAGTGCATAAAACGACAAGTGCTCTCCTATCGCAGATCGCAACTAGGACACATGAAACACCGGGTGGATGACTGGCGACGATGGTAATTATAGGCTATATTCCATGCCACTGATGCCCTTCACTATCTTGTATGGACCAAAATACATGGTGATAACTTCTCATTTCTTCTCCGTACCAAAGTTCTCTATATGTAGGGTTGAAACTTCAAGTAAACCCTGTTACAACTTGGGCTTCCGAGTTTATGATTTTGATGATAAAAAATAAAATTGATTAATCTTTTATTTCTCTTAGTATTTGTAGTGCATATATTTGTGTGTTGACTAATATTTTAAGTACATCATGCACCGTTCATTGAAGATTCAAGACTTAAGATTGTGTAGAACTGGTTATATTAAATGAGTCTATTATTTTCATTTTTTGAGTCAAGTCTTGTAATGATGTATGTTAGTTTGTTGATCGTGCACACACAGAGGGAGCAAAAAATGATTTTAAATATTTTAATTTTTTTGTACATCGTACAGTACGATCTGGATCGTCTAGATCGTACTGTACTATCACAGAAATTAATTAAAATATTTTATTTTTCTAAAAAAAATATTCTTAAAATATAACTAATCGTACTATACGAACACTACATCATACTGTACAATCTGTTATAATTAGAAAGCCCTCCATCTATTAAATTATGCAAAAATTTGAATTTGAAAAGTTGTTCTAATCGTACTGTACGATTATAATGGTACTGTACGATGTTTAAAATATTGCCTAATTTAATCCTATGATTATTCAATCAAAACGACTTAATTTTGATATTTTGATCGTATTGTACGAACTGGATCGTACTGTACGATCAATAGAGACGATTTTGGCCGTCCCATGCTTCGTCCTGGACGAACTGCTCGTTTATTGAACTGTTCGTACAACACATCGTACAGTACGAACTTCAACTGAATTGTTTGTACAACACTAACTGGATATTGTACAATACTAATAGGTCAATTTCTGCACATCGTACTGGACGATCTTGCGATCGTACGGTACGATATTTGGCGGCTAAATTGAGTTTTTTAGGATTTTTTGAGCCCTCTATTTAAGCACTCTCATAAGACTTTATAAGAGTTTGGCATCCATTGTCTTCGTTCTTTTGGAGAAAACTTGAAGAGAGGACTTGAAAGGGAGAGAGGAAAGGGTGGAGTTTGAGAGAGGGAGAAGATCTTTGGAGGGGGTTTCAAGGGAGTGTGAAGGAGATTTCATACGGTTGCTCCGGCGAGCTTGCACCTTAGTACCATCGGATTCAAGGTTTGTCTTGAAGGAAGTTTTGGGAAGAAGAATATCTCGTTGGTGTCAAAGGATCCGGCTCCTCCGCCGCACCGGGGAAGGTGGAAATGATTTTATAAGGGCTTCTCCGCCTAGCTGTGAGGGCTAAAGGAGAATCACTAAAGGTTTAGTGTAATACTCGAAAGGTGCCTCCGGGGAGTGGACGTAGGTCATGATTTGACCGAACCACTATAAATCAATGTGTTCTTTCATTTATTATTTCTGCACTTTATTTTCGCATTCATTTTTTATTGCGATTAATTGCGTGGGTGAATTGATAATCTATCTTTTTATTGTGAATGAAATTTGCTTCCGTATAAATAAATGAAAAGATAATTATTTTCATTTAAGAAGTATTTTAATAATCCAATTCACCCCCTCTTGGCACATCTAGTTATTTCAACCCTGCTCCCCACCTCAAACTGAATGTCTCTCCTGTGTACATATGCTTATCTCTTCATAATTTGTTGAGCTCTCAACAAATGCCCCTTCAGCTCCACCAAAATCTTATCTCTGTCCTCCAAGTATTACTCTACCGATGCCATTTATGAAGTGTGGTGGATCTTTTCTGTATAACACCTTGAACGATGTTGTCTAAGCTCTTGAATAATAAGAAGTGTTATACCAATACTCTACCCATAACTACCATTTTTTCCACAACTTTGATGTGTCTGATATAAAACATCGAAAATAAGTCTCCACACTATGATTGATCACCTCTGTCTTTCCGTCCGTTTGAGGATGATAAGTAGTGCTCCTTTTCAGAATGTTCCTCTACATCTTGAACAATTCTTTTTAGAACTGGTTTAGAAAGATTTTATCTCGATTCAATACAATCGATTATTGTATTCCATGTAGATCGTCTCTATTAATACTGCTATATTATGGTGGCGAAGGGGAATGAAATGGTCCATTACCGCCAGTATCATAGTGTTTCCTTCTGACTTTGGCATCCCTTCAATGAAGTCCATGGTCACCTACCCCCACACCTTTTCTGAAGAGCTAATGACTGTAGGAGCCCTCTTAGAGACAGCTAAATACTTATGCCTCTGACATATATCACAGCTAGTCACCATCTTCTCAATATCCTTATGCATACCCTCTCAATACAACTCTGTAGAAAGTCGGTGATATGTCTTTTTGACCTCCGAATGCCCTCCAATGGCCATACCATGAAATTCCCAAAGCAACCAGGGAATGTATGAAGAGGTCTTTAGAATCACAAACTTCTCATTATGAAGCAACTTCTGTCTTACCATTGAATATCCCAGATGAATGTCCTTATTTTTTATCAGTTCCTCCCTAATTTTCCTCAACCCCGCATCCTGTTCACTCTCTCTCCTTAATGCTTCCCAGTCAAGGGCACATATAATGTATCATCTGGGGCTCCCCCATGCACCTAGATAAACCATCTGCTGTTTTGTTTTAAACTCCAGGTCGATACTGAATCTCGAAGTCATAGCCCAATAACTTGGAAAGCTACCTTTGAAGCTCCTCAGTGACCATTCTCTGCTCCAATCATTACTTCAAACTTCTCTGGTCAGTTTTGACGATTAAATGTCTTCTCAATAAATAAAGCTATCATTTTTTAATGGCCAACACAATCGCCATAAGCTCCCTCTTATAAACTGACTTGAGTCTTTCCTTGGCCATCAACAGCTAATTGAATAAGCCACAGGTCTCTGATTTTGCACGAGTACCACTCTCAACTACAAAAGACTAACTGAAATCTGGAAGAGCTAAAACTCGCATATTGGTCATAGTTCAACTCAAATGCTTAAGTGGCTGACTCGCCATAGTTGAAGTTGTCCTTGAGCTATTCCGTCAACGACCTTATTATAGAACTATATCCTTTCACAAAATTTTGATAGTAGCCTATGTGTCCCAATAATTCTCTTAACTCCTTTAAAGTTTTAGGTATGGTCCATCTGAGCATGGCCTCAATCTTACTCTAGTGAGCCGTCACTCACTCATAATGTTGCAACTCGAGCTCACGAGTTTATGTTTTTGATGATAACAAATATTGTTGCTCACATTGATGAGGACATACTACCTTTGAGAGTTTACCAGAGACGGGGCTGACGATCTACGGCTATGATTGTACCGCTTTACTTTTGAGTCATCAGTTATATTAGATTTATTATTATGATTGTATTGAGTTATTATTGCATATTTTTCAGTTGTACCCTCATTTGAGGGAGTAGTCCTATGTAAGCCATAGGAGCATGTTAGTCTTTTGTTTTCTTTATTGTATGTGGGCTATTTAAAGCCTCCTCATCTTTTGAGGGAGGATGAATATTATTAAAAAAATTTCATACATTGTGTTTTGGAGAGTTGAGAGCGGTTGAGAGTGTTTGAAGTCCCTAGGTGAGGGCAACATACTACCCTTCAATCGCAGGAATAGTGGTCCATCTTCCCCACCTATTTCCATCCCTCTATTCCCCCCCCCCTCCTCCAAACCATCGACCTCCACCATTTACTGCCCTAATAGTCGACCCAGGAACTCCCATCCCTCCTAGCTGTCGGTCCCCCTAGATCACCCTCCTCCCTAATCCTTCGGCTGAACTCCTTCCAAATCCCTTCCTAGCCATCGGCCATAAAGCCCTAACCCTACCCTTAGCCGCCAGCCACACCTCCCTTTCCCGTTGGATTCAAATTTTCAAAATCTTGACTTCAAGTACTTTCCCAATTTACCTCTTTTAAGTTTGGAAAGCATTTAAATTTATATTTAAATAAATTTGAATTGGATATCTATTTCCTAAATCAAAAAGTTAATTTAGGAAAATCCACCAATCATGTATTATTTGAATTTTAAATAGGAGTTGATTTAATTCTACTTTCCTATTTTAAGATTCTAAATATAGCAAACATTAATCCCAGAAATCCAATCCCCTAACCATGCTAGCCGCTGGCCCCTGCCCTCTCTCCCTAAATTATCTCCTTCCTATTTAAGCTCCTTAAACCCTCCCCTCCTTCCGAAGCCCCCCCCTTCCTTATTTGTGGGGATTTGAATTTCAAAATTCCCTACTCACCTCTACCATTAAATCTGAAATTAAAATTTAGATTTGGGATCACTTCCCCTCCTCTCTCCACCTCAATTTCTCTTCCAAATCTCCTTTTACTTCTTTCTCTTACTATCTCTCCTAGTTTTCCCATTGTTGTCCAGAAATTTCAACAAGGATCTTTGCTGTTCAGCCACCCGGAAAGGCTCCATTTGCTGTCCAAAAGTTCTCTCAATTCCTAGTCTGCTATCCTCTCATGTATGACAAATCAAAACTTGATCACTGTTTTATTTAGAACGATCAAGGGAAAGTTGATATCCACAAGTTTCCGTTCTTCGATATTAATTTGGAGGTCGACCGCATCGTTGAAGACTACGTTGAAAGGATTACCTTCTCCCTCGCCGCCACTATCGATGAACAACTTTCTCTCATTCAGTGGCGAATCATTTCCAAAGCTTGATAAATGTGAGCTTCTTCCCCAAGTCTTTGCTTTTCTAAGTTTCCCTTTAATTGTGGCATCCTAAAGGTTATGCAATCATTTTTCGCTTAGCCAAATCTCAAGAGTGTGCGTAAGTGGATTCAATTAGTGCCTAATCTAAATGCTAATTTAGGGATTTTCTTTGAACTCCCAAATGCATTGCAAATCTTGATTGGAACTTATTATTCATGATTCAAACTTTTATCGTGTAATTCGGTCTAAGCTTAAATCACCTCTTTTGTTTTCAAGATTTGTTTAAATCTATTAAAGTAAATTTAATTATTGTTGCTCTACTTTAAAAAGGCGCTTAATTTCAACGTTGCATAATTACATACGCACTTAGTTTTACATCATTTTGGTATCTATTGACCTCCACTACCAGCCAAAACGAAATAAAAAAATACCTGCCACAATCGCTCAAATCTTACGCAAATCCTGTTACAGTCGGCGGCCCATGCCCTGTTCAAACGGCGCTGAAAGTTCGTATCCCGCCTTGATCCCGCAAGCTGCCTTCTGCATTCATCGTTAAAAAGGGAACTGAATGAAGACTTCCAGTCCGTTTCTTCTTTCTCGCGTGAGCTCCGACGCTTACAGTAGAGATCTCTCTAACTCCCGTAAGCTTTCCTTTACCTCTCACATGATCTACTACCTTCAGTCATTCAAACTCCCGCATACTCCATGGCACTTCCATCGCATCTAACGCCGACCTTCCCCACTCAACTCCCGCAAGACCTCATGACCTCTGCCCGTCACTTTTAGTCTCGGCCTGCTCCGAATCCTCCCATTCATAAGCCTCCTAGTGCTGGTCCGAGCTCGACAAGACCCCAGAAGGCCAAGCCTCCCATTCAGCCCTTCCTCATAGCCGGCTTCTAATCAATTGACCTCCCATCTTCGTTCTTCCTCTAAATCCCTATCGGACCGACCTCCACAGTAAGCTAGACGAAGCCATAAGACTACTTGATCAAGCCGATCGAAGCCCCTACCTTACCGGCTGCATCGAGCTCTTCTCCTTTGTCGTGATTTGCTCTGCCCAAATCCCTGCTATAGTAGAAGCCAAACCCAATTGGAAGCTCTGATACCAATCCATCGACCCATCTCTGACCTTAGTAGCCGAACCTATACCTAGACTCGTTGACCTACCTCCCTCAACGACGTTCCCCTCTAGTCGGGTCGGAAGTTAGGACATTTTGATCGGAAGCAGGAATAGGAGTTGCTCGCTGTGATGGTAGCTTTCTCCCCTTCATACGCTTCTTCGGCCAAATCGAGTGAACCCACTGAACTATAGGATTTTCTCTAAATCATGTTTTTTGATAGGATTTAGTTTAAATCTTTTTCAAATCTAGCTAAAATCTTGCATCAATCCCGCAATAGAAATTTTGCTCAAATTTTATTATGATTGTAGTTGAAGTATTAATTAATTATAATTAATTACTGATTTATAGTTAATTTTAAATATTAGTTTATTGCTAATTATAAATTAAAAAAGTTGATTTATAATTAATTTGAAATTAAATATAATTTTTTATAGATTAAAGTATAATTAATTATAATTACTTTTTTAATTAATCATAAATTAAGAACATTTAGTTTATAATTAATTTTAAATTAAATGTAATTAATTATAGATTAAATATAATTAATTATTGTTAATTTACAATTAATTATAAATTAAGTATATTTGATTTGTAATTAATTATGAATTAAATATAATTAATTATAGTTAATTTATGATTAATTATTTATTAAATGTGCATGCCAACCCTGTCGACGTTCCCCTGCAAAGGTATAATTTCTAAATTTGAGAAAACCTGTTTTGTCCCTTGCAACGCGACGAACAACCACCTATGCATGCTTTTTTCTAGCGTGATAGGTGAGAATTCGCTGCAATGCTTGCGACGAGGCGGGCAATCTCCTAAAACCTCATTTTCGGCATTAGTAACGCACTGTAAAACTAACTCATGCATGCTTTCTCTAGTGTGGTGGGAAGGAAACCCGGTGCGATTTCTTCGGCAAGGCGACGAAAAATATTAAACTGTGCATTTCAAACCGGTGACCGAAGACCTATGCACGCCTTTGTCTGGCGTGGTGGGGGTTGAAGACTTTCGGCTGTAGTATCTCATGACACTAACCGTGCACAGTTTTCTCTAGCGTGCCGGGAGGCCCAGACTCCTGGAATTGCTCCTAAAGGGGGATACATTAGGAGGCTGCCGAAATTTCGATCGAAAATGCAGAGGACTTGGACAAACAGCGGGCCAAATTTGAACTCAAATGAACAAAGAATAGGGGACTTTATTTGGACATCAATGAATTCCATTCAAATGCAAACAAGGAAGAAACTCAAACAAATTATATTGAGATTAATTTGAGTACAAATTTGAATTCAAATGATTAATGGCAAGGGACCTAAATACATTACAAAAAAATTTGAACTTCTACTCAAATCAAACAACGAAGTGAACTCAAATTTAACATTAATCAAACTTGCATTTGATTTGAACATCAAATGAAAAGAACATGATCTTGGACATTTGAACTCAAGTAAATATTTAATTTAGACCACAAGGGACTTGAACAAGACTTGAACAACAAGGAACTTGGACTTGAACTTGAACTGAATGGCATCATATGAAACTTGAACTTGCACATTAAGCTGAACTTGAACCCAAGTGAACCACAAGGAGCATTGACATTTAACAAATGATGATGAATCAGATTAGTGATATTGAACTTAAAGGAAATTTAGACATAATCAAATGATTTGGAACACAATTTAAAATAAAACTTGTGATTTGGCAAGTTAACTACTTCGATTGGAGTGCTAATGAATAATAATGTTGAGATTTCTCATACACAATGAATTGCCTTTGAAGATAAAGGACTTGCAAGCACGATGTGCTTACAAGTAATAAGAAAATGTTGAGAGATATGTTGTGGTTACAAAATCATGCCTTGAAATACTTTAGAGGGTGATAATTAATTTGCAATGTTAAACATGACTCGTCCCTGAGCAACAATCAGTAAGAATCATCACCTTAATTGAATGGTTATTATGCAAGGGCTCCAATGGATGTTGTAATTGATCCATAAAAGATACTCCAGTAAAAGTTCAAATCTTTGGTCGACCATAATACTAATGAGCTCCACTCATATCAGACCAATTGGCTATGTGATAAGAGATCTATATCATGCATCAAGCGTTGTTGGCGGGTGACGATAAGAGATATGTAATCAATATGTATACGAAAAGCATATCACACCTACAAGCAAGTGAAGAAAGCCACCATGAAGGGAAACTTGATTGACACCAACGATAATCGACGAGTAGATTAATGCATCAATTTGGTGGTACTCAGGTACATACGAATGTAATGAATCTTTGCAAGTGATAACAATAAATGCTAACATACACCTACGTCGCCACTTGCAGGAAGTTACAGAAAGAGCGTCGTGAAAAATACTTAAAGCAAACACATATAATCAACTATCACTCAACATGAAGTAAACACATTGATCCTTATACAGGTAAATACAACATGTCCGCAACATACTCAAGGTACCCACCAGTTGTTGTAGAGAAGACACTATAACATTTCAACAACCAACAAATATCCAACCTCAGTCTGGTATATTTTCCATTCCAATCATATCAAGGGATACAACAATTATTTTAGGAATGGATATCTTATATATTTCTGTTATATGACCTGATGTTCCTTCAATCACTACATTGTTCGCTAGAGGCAGTAATCATTGATTTCGATGTATATGACATCAGTAAGGACTCAATCACCCAAGGTTGAAATGATTGATTATTTATTTAAGTCAACAACAAAAAATAGTGATGATGACATGATCAAAGAGTCACTCATTAATTCCTATACAAGTTCTGGAAAGAGAAAGCTAGATCAAATCATTACGAAGTGAATGAATCTCAGTTCAACCAGGTTCTGAATATTGACTTGGAAAAGACTGTTGAGGCTTGCATGTTTCTTGAGAAACAGTAATCATACATCCGATATGCCATCTACAAGCAAAGGCTAAGAGACTACGACAAATTCAAGTTTCAACGGGTTATCGTAGTACATCCGCCAAACATCTTAAAATGTCCTTGCACATGCACTGTAATATGTATGTACATAAGCACATAGAAGGGCATGTGTAATCATACACCTGCATGGGCCCCAGCGAGGTTGTTATTGGTACACACGTTATGCCTAGAGATGCTGCACAGGTCAAATGATGAGTCTAAGTCCGAACCCGATCATCCTATACGGGTAGATAGGAGTTGACACGGTTCGACCATTAAATAAATATGTGGTCACTAGGACGATCGGGATATTTATTTTATACATTCATATTAGGCCTTCAAGGCCTTCAATAAAAAAAATTCATTCACAAAAGCACAAAGCCTATGTCGAACCCGAGCCTCCTATGTAGGTAAATAGGAGTCGATAATGTTCACAAACATTTTCAAAATGCCCTCTCAAACTTCCACAAAATTTAAATATTTTCAAAGGACCTCATACAACCCAATGATGGTCATGTAGAACAGAAAATCTCAATCCGAGGGGTTAATTTCAAATACTTCAAATGTTATCCCAAATATCCGAAAATCTAGAAATCTTGAAATCATCCAAATCTAAGATGTTTAAAATTAAAATTAACCATCAAAACTACTTAAAGAAAAATTCATCCACCCTCCGCAACAGTTTGCCAGGGTGAATAAATTCAAAATACTTCAGCTCATATAGAGCTAGTACCTAGTCGAAAATATCACTAGAATCTATTCTCAAATAATCTTCTGCTAGTAAGGACGTGGTACATGTCCTCTAACCGACGGTTTTGCCACCAAATGACACCACAGGATAAACGGTTATGATCGGGGAGCCATAATCGATATTTCGTGTTGCCATTTAGCAACAAAACCATTTGGTTCATAGGCCAATACGCTCCTTAGTGGCATCAAATCCTTGAGATATGAATCAATAACATATAACTGATAGGGAAAAAAGCCCTATATTAACTAAGGTGGATTCAAATTTGTCCCATTAAGAAAATATCTACCCCTAGTCTACAAGGTACCCTTGGACGAAGCAACCCATAGCTGTCGACAAGGATTCTTCTGTTAGGTTGGGTCGACTACCTCCTCTAACGAAGTAGACTAGGGACCACGATGGCCCGGAATGACGGAACCATGGGATCTTGATTGGTTCCATCATTCATTCCCCCACCATCTGTCTTAAGTGAAAGATGGTGAAATTTTCTATTTTAAATATCAACCCCTTCAAATACCTAAACCCATGCTGCTACTATATCCCGGATAATACGTTATCTACGGATACGACGTGTTAATTGACGACTAGTCTTAATAGAAAGTTCTCTCTCATTATCGGGAGGGGTAATTAACTATAGGGGCTTGCACCTATAGGAAACCATAACTCATATTATAAAGTCCTCGTAAAATGAGGGCAAAATCTTTGGGTAGTGTCTTATCTACAAACCCATATGCCTTCCCAAAATTTACTCCAGAACTTAATTATGTTAAAACTCCCCCCCTTGAAGAAAACGCCAAGCAGGCGGACGCCGGGGCCAAATTTTTTGGAGCCAACAATAACAGAGCATGGTTGCATTTAGTTGCCTTTTAGGAAATTTTGTTGCATATGTTTAGCATCTAATCCGCATCCTGCACGCATTAAAATTTACTTGCCTATTAGCTTATTAATTTATTTTATAATTATATAGTTCTAAGTCACCTTTAGACTTAGGATGGACCGGGAACAAATTCACAGGACCTTAGATCTGTTGGTAGGTCAAATGAACACTATCAGCCAACAACATAAGGAAAATTAATCTGACCTAGCTGATCTCCGTCGCCAAACAACGGAATGAATTGGCACACTAGATTGAGTTAGGAATCACCCTACACCTTACATACCTTCTAGACCTCCTTCGCTGTATGGGGTCGATACCTTATCGGATGAGGGACACCTCTGTGACCCTTACATGCTCAATACGGTCATGACCTTCATAATGACCCTGATATACCTCTATTTAAAATTATCAAGGTAGATGACCCAACCTTTGATGATATCCTGGATACCCAGCTCTTTCTAGACTGGATTAAGGGCATATATAGTTTCTTTAAGTGGTACAACATTTTCGAAGCTTGAAATGTTAGATTTGCTAAAATGAAATTCAATAGTAGGGCTAAGTCAATTTTGGGCCAACCTAGAAAGCCTTAGAGAATCCCGAAATGAGTATCCTATCACGGATTGATCGTCAATGAAACACGAGCTCAAATAGAAGTAATTACCTCCTTCGTACTTCCCCAAGCTCCTAGATAGGTGGAATAAGTTAACACAGGGCAACAAACCGGTAAAGGAGTAGATTGCAGCTTTTGAAAATTATCTGATTCACTGCAAGGGGTAGACCTCTACTACTCCCACTCAAATTTTATCCATGTTCCATACCGGGTTGCACGAGGACTTGCGCAACGAACTATTTTCCTTGAATGTTACTACTCTTGGAAATGCCTACAGCCTAGTGTTAGACCTTGAGGAAATCCGTCCCTAACACTCTAGTGGACACCAAGACTCTAGATTTTCCTACTGACCCTCCAGTGGCTCGGCCCCTCACCACTTCTCTGCCCGACCGACCCCTAGAAAGACTACTCGACCACCTTCTAGACCTCCCACTCCCCGTCCTGACTTTAAAAGTAAGCTCCTACCTTGGATACTCCTAGGTCCCACCCAGGGACCAAGTGCTTTCGTTGTTAGGGGTATGGGCATATCTCCTCTTAGTATTCTAGTCCTTACAAAATCACTATTATTGAGGAGATCACTGAAGAACCTGAACCCGAGGCTCACCAGATTCACCAAGTTGAAGATGTTGGTTAATTCTTTAACGAGGATTACGACACTGCAGTCATCCACTATACATAGAAAATTGACAAATCTCCCATCTGTGTGGTGAGATGCGCACTGTCATAACCTATTGCCACTAATGATTGGAGTAGGATTTCAATCTTTCACACATACACTAAAATTAAGGATAAAAGCTATAAAGTCATAGTGTTTAGTGGCAGTTGCATCAATGCTATCTCCTCCAGTGTGGTGTCTAAACTTAGTCTGTGTGCCGTTCCTCACCCTAACTCCTACGTAGCCTGGGTCAACTCCATTGCCTTAGAGGTGAAAGAATGAAGCCTTATACCCATCTCCTTCGCTGACTATATGGAGAATGTGTGGTGTGATGTTCTGGTGATGGATGTTGTACAAATCATCCTATGGCATCCCTGGCTCTTTGACAATGATGTTCACATCTATGGGCATTCAAACACCTGTATGTTTGAATATGCCGGCAAGAAGATCAAGCTTCTACCTATTTAGGTCATGCATCACATCACTTCTAGAAACGCCCCTAGTATTAACACAATGTATTAAAAGATTCATGTCATGATTATTCGGCATGCTTTGCGTTGGATGTCGACTACCCAACACAACCCTCCACTTTTCTCATCCAGGACTTGAGACATAACAACAGTAGTTTTATAAAGAATTGGCACTAAACACTTTAAAAATATTGCATGTCAGACTTAACTTCAAACTACTATTTAGTAGTGATTGGCATACATTTAGACATTGTAGCAAACTTGATGTCCATAAGAACCACACTTATTTCATTTTTTTGGTTTATTATAAATTTTTGCAATTTTTGTATTTTTCATTTGATTTTCTAGTTAATAATGGAGATCACTATTGTCTCACTCATTATTATTAATCATTGTAGCATTGACTAAAAAATATGCAATTAAAAAGGGGTGTAATTTTTGCAATATTCTTTTCCTTGAAATGAACCATGACATTAAAGTTAGGAAACTGGCACCCTAGCCGCTGAGATGAGATAGGATCATATAAACCCCCTCTTAAATGAGCCAAGACATTGAAATTACGAAATAATGTTTATGTATGAATCTATTTTTTTCCAGTTGAATGACTATCTTTTGCTAGAAAGAGAAAAAATAAAAGATTACTCTTCATTGAATTGTTGTTTAGTGTGTGTATATATATATATATATATATAAAGTGGAATAAAAAAGAAATACAAATTATCCGTAGTAGTGAGAAAATATTATGATAATAAGTGATACAAATTTTTGTTATATATGATTTTGCAACCAAAACATCAAGCCTTTATCCCACTCTATGGGGTCGGCTACATGAATTCTTTTTCTTCATTGTCCTGTTAAAAGTCAAATTTTCATTTAAATCTAAAAAAAAGGTCATTTCTAATATTTAATAACTAAGTCTTTTTAGATCTGCCTCTACTTCTCTTAACATAGCTTAAATCTAATACATCTACTCTCCTAACAGGATCATCAAAAGACCGGAGTTTTTTGTGACCAAATAATGTAAGGCGACTCTCTTTAATCTTATATGCCGCTAGAACTACTCCAACCTTTGCACGTATATGCTTGTTTCACATTCTATCTTTAAGAGTAAAGACACTCATCCACTTGAGCATCCTCATCTCTGCAATACTTAATTTAATTGTATAATTTTCTTTTGATGGCCAACATTCTTCACCATAAAGCATTACAGATCACACCACTTATCTTATAGAATTTTTTCTTAAGTTTGAGGAATACCTTTTTATCACACAGAAAACCCGATGCATTCCTCCACTTCAACCATTCAATTTGAATTCTACTAATAATATCCCTATCTATTTAACCATCGTTCTGGAAAATAGACCTGAGATATCTAAAACGTATACTATACAACAAATATCATCTTATGTAGTGGGATAAAGGCTTGTTGTTGTTGTTGTTATTGTTGTAGAGATACCTTGTCCAGTTGATGAGCGTTGTACTAACGCAATTTGGAATTGGCTCCAACTGAGCTTGATTTGTTTCTTATGTAGAGTTGTCTACCCCCTGATTGGATTATTATTATAATGTCATTATTTATCTGATACATAATCTTAACTAAGACATCATGATCTTCCTACTAACTCTTAAGAGAAACCATCTTATGATGATGCCTATCTTCTGTTGCTTCTTTGCATCTTTCTTCTTCATTAATTTCCCTTGAAGTGCTTAATCATGTTTGAAGACTTTTATGCTAATGCATCAGTTTGCGTTGCACAGATTTGGTTGCTATCCTAGCTTGCTTATTGGCACTGAAAGGAATGCTCGATGGTTCAATATTTCATCAGAGGTTGATATGGCATTCATTTTATGTAGGGCTGGTGCTTGCTGTATTTTGGTCTTATTACATGCTAAGGTAAATCCTCTTCCCCAGTCTACCCCTAAACTTATTAGTGGCTTTTAATTCTGGGTTCCCACTCATGTAATTTTTAATTGCTCAGCTGTTTTTCGTATAATCCTTAATTCGCTAATCCATCCTTATTAAAGCAGATTGCCGAGGTTCCGCTGGGATGTACTTTGGCTTCCCTTTGGACCTTTAAGGTATTTTTGCTGGTTGATTGATCCAAAGCATGATTCTGTTTTATATTACATTTTTGTATCATGTTTTAGATAATATGATGGTTTGTTTGCTGACATCCCTAGATCTGTCTAATACTTTTCAGTGCGGCTACTATATGCCTCTATGTTGACAACATACTGAGGTCTTCCAGGGAAGAGATAAGAACTCTTCAAGACTATATGTACGAGTATAAAAGAAGGTGAACATACTTTCAAGTAGCATCAGCTGTAATGCCATGTCTTCTAAACTTACAAATATTTTATATTTGTGACTTTTAAAGACTCTCAATGCATAAATGTTTCATATATTTTTTTTAAGTATCCGTTGACAGCCCATGAAATGTGAGCTTGGGACATAAAAGCTTATATTTGATTCATCTTATAAGCAAGTTCTGTTAATGAAGCAGGCTTCTTCTTCTGCGTATTTTACTAAAACTTTCAGATCAGATAATCCATACTTTTAGTGATTAAACATAAGTGCTGCCCTAGTCCAATGTAATATTCGGTGTAATAAATCTCTATATTTAAATGAAGGATCTTATCTAAAGAAAGAATAAAAAGAGAGGGAGTAGAGAGACAAAGTTAATGCTTCTCTCAAAATTTATCTCGATTATGCTATTAAACCTTAGTAGAGGTTTTGTTTATTTATTTTGTCATAGCAATTGGCATGAAGTTTAAAAATGTATCTCAACTTCATATTTATAAGATTAGAAAGATTTTAAGAGATGTTATGCTTAAAGATTTAATAAAATAAATATATAATTTGATTATTAATCACATAAAAGTAGGATTTTAGCGGGTATATGTACATGGCCATATTTGTTGAGATCTCGAAACTATCATTGGCAATTGCCTCTGGTATGCACCCGATGAATATTTCTAGCAAGTACCTCCATCGGCTGGTGATTCTTTTGGTTGAGGTGCTAGTTCAATTTGTAAAGTCATCATTGTTGTGTTGATGAGCATCTTCTGCCTATAAAGGAATGACCTTCTGTTCAAGGTTAATTTTTTTATAGCAAGTGCCTTAATTAGGAAAGTGTTTTTTAGGTGAGTGCCTTAATTGGACAAGTTCTTCTAAGGTGAGTATCTTTGAGGTGCATGCCTCCTAGTTGGGACAAGTGTGATTGATGCGAATCCCCTATGATCAGGGCAAGTATCTCCATGGTCAAACCACTCTAATATGAGCTCATCTGACCTCCTTTAGTTCCTCAATGAGCATGCCTAAAAAAACTATTAGTTCATTAGTCACACAAAAGGCATGACTAAAAAATCATAATTCTGATATCACATATTGAATCCATCCTTTACGACATCTGCCTCTATTATCTTCACCTGATATTATTTAGATCTCAGATAATTTTAGAAAATTTGGAAACTCATACAGGATCATCAAATAGATCATTTATCATTGGCAAATATATTTATTCTTGGTTGTCACCTTATTCAAATACCTATAATCTGTACAAATATGCATCATACCAACCTTCTTCTTTATAATTAGTATAAGTGCTCCCCACAGAGACATACTAGGATGAACAAAACCTTTGTCAACTAATTATTAAAGTTATACCTTCAACTCTTGAATTTTCTTAAGGGCCATCCTATATGGAATCGTACCTAAAAATACATCAATATAGCACTTATCTCCTTATCAGGTAGAAAACTTACTAGCTCCTCTAGAAGTGTATCAGGAAATTCTCAAACTACTAGGACATAAATCTATATTCTATGCATTTAACCTGAACAAATGTTAGAGCAATACAACCCTTCCTCCATAACCTATCCACTTACACAACAAAAATAGAAATGACATAACACATCTAACTCCCTAGCATATACAACTCTCACTACCCAAAAATAAAGTAACCATCTTTTTCAAAAATCAATTCAAGTTTCATATCGACTCAACTAATCTATACCCATAATAACATCAAATTAAAAAATAGGCAATAATATAAGACTCGATCTCCACTTTTTACTTGATATTTCAATATCATAAAAATATACTGTACTGTTACCATGCCATCTTTAGTCGGTAAAATAACAAATAAGAAATAAGATAATAATGCAGAAGACAACAATAACAAATCAAAATATTTCTAAAAAATAAATGTGTGACTATCTCCAGATTTGAACAACATACAAAAGGCATATCAAAAATATTGGTCATGTCTATAACCACATTCGGAGCATCTCGAGCCTCATGTTGAATCAAACTGTACAAATATGTTTAAACTAGAGATAGAGTAATAGAACTACTAAGCTTTCTCTAACTACTCTAAACAGATTTCCTGCCATAGAACCAAAATCACTATATCTTCTAGACAGTCTTTCTGCCATCTTAAGAATAATAAGTTTAAACTTAAATAATAAATCGTAAAAAAATTAAATCTCAACACATTAAGATTTGAATTTAAAAAATCCATAGATATTAAACAAAATAAATTTTAAAAAAACTTAAGCAACTGCTGGGCTTTGTGTATGATGAATGAATGAATTACTTTAATATAAACTTTTTATCAAACTCGTAGGAAGTATTGAATCTCATCTCCATTTTCATATTTATTTCAAAATAAAAATGTGAAAGTCTTTGAGATTTTTTTTTTTTTCATAAAAAATGGACTAAAATAATGAACCTTCTAAAGGTAATGCCATTTGGAAACATTTTGGAAGATGACCATTGCTGAATAATTTGAAAATTCTCATAATAAGATTTACATTTTTTTAGGAGTAGGATTTGACTTGTAATTAAGGACATTACTTGATTGTCTCTTTATGCAAATGGCGTTATAATTAAGTGGTGCATGCCACAATATACTGGACTTTACTTTTATTATTTTATTTCATGTGGTTAGGTGAATAATTTATTTACTTTGATTGTGTAATAGAAATAATTACTTTCATAGGCTTTGTTTTTGTATGTTATTTTACCTAAAATAATTTTATTAGGCTCTTAAGAAATAAATTTCTTCTACTCATAACCAATAAAATGGCTCTAATAGTATAGAAAGATAACTAGTTTAAAAAGGGTAAATTAAATTTGGTCAAGTTCATAGCATATTTTGTCTTTATTAATTCCATGTTTAGGCACCACTTCACCCATGGTCATAGATAAACCACTTGACCCAGAAAGGTATAACTTTATCTTATGGGAGGTCTACTTTCTAAGATAAAATTTATTTTCTAAATCTTTTTAAAAGTTTCATAAAAATCATACTAACATTTGTAGAAGATTAACATGCATTGCATTAACAACTAACCTAAAATAAAATATTATTTGCATTAAGAATTAGAAACATAAAACTCCCTTCATATGTTTAGGATCATTTAGGATCTTTAGATGTCAATCCCAAATTCTTAATTAATAATAGTTTATCCTATCTTACAAATCAATTTGGTAGGTTTAGCTCATATTCCACTCCAAGCAAAATTGTAAGTCGAAAAGTGTAAGACTTTTTCAAGCCCTTTAGAGGTTCAGAGATATAAGCTCCACCTCACTTTTATATTTCTTTATATTAGGTTTTAACTACTATCCTATAGTGTTCCCCTTAGTTTTAGGATTTGAGATTGATTTGTATATCATAAATTCTCACTTCTTAAACATCTTTCTAATCTTATGATTAAGAATATAAGTCATAAATGTCTAATAAATGTCAAGTCAAATAAATAAAATCTTAATTTTAAAATATTAAAGCTCAACATATGATACTATGGAGAGTGATTTTGAGATTCTTAAAATCCTAGGGCTCCTTATTTTTTAGTCTTGGGCCTCCAGATAAAATTGTTCCAAATTTAAAAAATCTTAAACTCTAAATTCTAAATATCTTTTATATATTAACAAACATATTTCTATTAAATATTATTGTAGCTTGACGTGTTTGATAAGATAAAGTTTGCAAATTTAAATCTTCAAAATAAAAAATCCAAGTTTAAAATCCTTCCCTACCCTCACTATATATTGTACTTACATACTTTTTTTTTTTTTTTTTTGTAGATTAATGTGTGCAACACAATAGGTAATTCATTCTGGGAACCCATGCATGTGATTTTGATGATAACAAATATTATTGGAATTTCATTTTATATTTTCTTATATTATTACGGATATTTTTCTTGTGCACACTAACATTTCATGTAAAACATACACCATGGCACAAAGGATCAAGATTGAAGACTATGTAGAATTAGTTTGATATTTTTCCAAAAGTTTATATTTTTGTTTATTAATTTTATATTTCTTGAGTAAAAAATTTTATAAAAGGTGTATGCCAACTTAGCAGCTGTGCACACACACATTAAGGAGTGAATACTAAAATCTTGAATTTCTGTAGATCATATTGTACGATACACATTGTACTATATGATTTATTGAAAAGAAATTAATTATAATGGCTTATTAAGTAACTAATGTTTTTAACTGATCTGTATGAACAAGATTGTATAAGATGATCAGTTTAAATCGAAACATTAGCCGCTAATCAAGTTTAGGTAAGTATTTTAATCTTTTAATTTTGAACTGATCATACTATATAATATTTCAAATTTTATCTAAATTAATCCTCATGATTAATCAATAAAATCAATGTTTAATTAACATGACAGATTGTACAATATGATGCTGATCATACTGGACAATTGATATAGATGAAATTTGATCATCTTAGACAAACCTTGATTTATTAAACTAATAATACAGTATGATGCCAACCGTACTGGATGATTGGTAGAGACGATATTTGATTATCTTGGAGATCATCCTGTGTGATCTTAAGAAGAATGAACTAATCAATTCATATGATCCAAGTATCGTAGTATACAAACAATATAATATATTTGAATAGATTGTAATTGTGACTCGTCCATCGAATTGAACAAATTGGGATTTATTAAATTGATCATATGCTATGATCTTCGATTGTACTATACGAATGGAGTCAGCTAAGTTGAATTTTAAGGTTAATTTGAGCCTTTCTTTAAAAATCATCCCTAATTTGTCTTCGGGGATCTTTTTCCACTTTTTTTTAGGGTGATCTTTTATTAGAGGGTTTGAAGAGGGAGAATTGCTCTGGGAGAGAGAGATGTGAGATCTTGAGGGAGAAGATTCTTCTGGGAACAAGAGAGTATTTGAGATGGGTTTCTACATATGGTTGCTCAGAGATTTTGCACCTTCTTCCGCCAAGGTCAATGTCTTTGATTGAGGAAACTCCGATAAGAGTCTCTTCATGGGAAGGATTCGAGCATTCAACCGCACTGGGATGGTAAAGGGATTCGTTCGATCCACTACATTGGAAAGATGAAAGGGATTCAACTACTCTGCTGCACCAGGAAGGTTAAAGGGATTCAGCTACTCTGCCACACTGGAAAGGAGAAAGGGATTCAGCTACTTTGCCACACCAAGGAAGTGGAAGAGATTTGTACGGACTTCTTCTCTTTGATGTGGGGGCAAAAGGAGAGTCAATAAGTTTTAGTGCAATACTCGGAGTGGAGGACTCACAAGTTAAGTGATTGAATCACTATAAATATATGATGTGTTTGTTTTTAGTTTTGCTTTTACTTTTTCACATTTTATTTCATCTTTACTTATTACAAAATCTGTTATTTGTGAGTTTTGTTGTATCAAATGTATATCTTATTTTTTTTCTCAAGAAGAAGAAAAACAAAAAAATTAGAAATAAAAAATATTTCTTTTCTTTGCAAGTTTTGTTTAAAATCAAAACAAAGTTTTGTTTAGATCATGTTATCATATTATTTTTCACATAATTATAATATTTTAAAAGGGATAATTTTCAAAGGAATTTTTTATAAACACCAATTAATCCCCTCTTGATGTGCATTTGTAGAATTATATATATAGCATTTACATTATCTTGTAGCTAGATATATATAACTATGTGTTTTCAAAATCATAGGTCAAATTGCCATGATGATTTTGAGACCCATCTTAGGTGATTACGCATGTGAATTAGCTTATTAACCTTTTATACTGTCGAAAAAATTCCTATTAATAATGCTCGAAACCACTAGATTTGCTTAATTATTCGTAGAACCAAATCATGGCCATTGGTTCAAACTGTCGAATATTTACAGATGATTCTATCTTCAATCTTCAATCTAAGTCATTAGTCTCCTATGGAAATCTACCTAATTTGCCAGAATCTATGGAATAATCTCCATGATTTTGACCCAGGAGGATTAGGGGACTATGGGCGTTCCATCCAATGGCTGGATTACCATGGATTGCATATCCATTTCATAATGTCTTGGACACTAGAAATTAGAGTTTCAGATTTGAGTAATACCTTAATTTAATATACAACTGTGGGAGATTTGGAGTATTATTGGTGTACAAGTCTACTAGATCATATTTTGGATTTTCAGCATGCATGACTAAACAGAGCAAGGGAAACTTAGGGGTCACTGACACTCATTGTTGGATATGAGGTGAATCAAATTGAGGGATATTTGTAGAAGCCTAGAAATTAATGGGGCCAGAATTTTGGCCATGCTCGTCGTATTGGGTTGTTAGGCAAGGTGGGAATTATTTTATAAGTTGTTGGCATGTGTTTTAAGGTGATTGGAGATAATGGAATTAGGTGCCTTGGTTGTTTTAATGATTTGATCCCACATGGTGGGATCTACCAAGCTGGTTTTTTTTACTCCGACCATGCCAAGTGGCTGGCTGACCAAGCTCATGCTTTAAAAGGTACATGGGATATCTAAGAAAAAAAAGGGTTGGAATGGTTTAGGCTAATTTAGGTTTAAATGAATTTTAATGCATTTGGGTGGACAACTTGGGCCTGCCCATTCGGCTTGCATGGATTGACCTAATTGGTTGCCTAGCTAGGATAGCTAGGTCAGGACCCTATGGATCTATGGAGTCCTATGTCAATTGATCTCTATAAGATCAAAATTTATGCTCATACTTGAGACAATGGGGCATAATCATCCCATGTATGTTATAGTTGAGAGAAATGGCATAATCATAAATTGTATTTTGGTCGATCCAAGTTCCTCAGACAATCTTATGAACTTGTACTCTAAGATGATTATCTCTTGATGTCTAATATCTCGAGTGAGATGAAGTAATCATACATGATATTTAACAAAAGGGGCAATAAATATTACAATCATTCATCCTCTCCCGTCAATTTAGGAAGTTCTATATGAAGATCAAATTTCATGTGATAAATGCAGATACCTCTTTCCAAGCTCTTCTAGGTCAATTGTGGGTCCATGAATATGATATTTTTAAGTTAACCTTGCACTAGTGTATGAAGTACTCAAGAGATGGAGATGATTTCAAGGTTTCTAGTGACAAGAACCCTTTACAGTGCATGAAGTATAAATATATCAATATGCTAGATACTTTATTTCGAAGAAGCCAATTTCGACTTAATTATCCAAACATCAGGCATCTACATCAAAGGTTGCAAATCCCCTTTAAAAATAATATTTTAAGAAATAGAGAGGAAGAAAGAAGGCCACATCAACTCTCGCAAAATTTACTAATCATACATCTAAGCTAAAAAGAGTTGTTCCTCACTTGGGATATGACATAGAGGAAGAAAAAGATATCAATGTCAAACCTAAGGAGACACACAACCCTCCAACTAAAGGGAGGATCATTGAAGCCAATTCATATTAAAATTATGAGTTTGAATCCACTTATATAGGTAAGGAACAATATATTTCCCTTTGAAAGATAATCGACATGCTAACATTAGAAACCATTCTAGTAGTTATACTGGTTCCTCACCAATATTACAAAGAGGTCACTCCCAATGAGATCCATGATATCAAAGAGTTTAAAATATTATATGAACCTTCTCTATGTGAGAGTAGTGAACTAGGGAGCTTATTTTATAAATTTGCACAACATCAAAAAGAAAACTTTGATTGGCTTAATTCATTGAATCCAGAGAGATAATTCATATGAGAATGCCTAGATATTACTAAACAAATTGAATCTGAATTTGGTACTGTCCTACCAGGATGCCTAAATAATTAGATCTCAACCACTCCGATAATTAAAAAGATGATGCACAAGCTAGGGGTTTATGTTAGTATTACTAAACAATGAACTCAATACTTCTAGAGAATTTGGTGTTAGAAAAGTTTGTGGGCTTTGTGGAGAAATTAAAACCTTACACTAGATCGAGGCCTTAGATTGACCTTGCTTAAATATCCTTAAAAAGAAGCTTTTTATGTATTTTTGGAGAGATAAGTTTAATAAAAAAAGGGTAGTGAAAGGAAAATTATAAGCACAACTTTTTTGACAATCAAGCCATAGAAGCCAATCCAGCTTTTAAAGAGATAGATGAGGGCTGGCAGGCTGCTACAATGGATGAACTGAATAGATTTATCTTGGGGATTGAGAAAGACCCTCGACCAACTTTTATCAGTACTCTCCTTCCAAAAGTTAAAATGTAAGTGGTAAAAGCACTACTCTATGAGTTCAGGTAATTTTCCAAGATATATGTTGAGATACTTGACTTATCACATGAGATGACAATTCACATATTTCCTATCAACCATGATGCAACACCCATAAAAAACTACAAGGTGAATGAGATTAGAGATTTAAGAATGGTGAATGTAAAAATAAAGAACCTCATTGAGAGCTTCATTTGACAAGAAAAGTATGATGATTGGAAAGCCAAAATTGTTACCTTTAGGAAACATGGTCTAATTTGCATCTATATTGACTTTAGGGACCTCAATAAGGAACCCAAAAAGATGACTTTTCACTCCTAGTATTTGAATTTCTAATTGACAACACTCGCAACTATGTCATATTCTCTTTTATGGAAAAATCTTCAGACTATAATCAAATTAAGATAGATCTTAAAAATAAAAGTACACAACATTTAGGATATCCATAAGTATAGTCTTCTACATAGTAATGCTCTTCGGCTTGAAGAATTATGGAGTTGCATACTAATGGGCCATGATATGCATCTTTGATAACATGTTCCATTAGAAGGTGGAGTGCTACGTTGATGATCTTGTTGTCAAGAGCATGGACCACAAAGATTGCCTCGACAACCTTAGGATTGTATTTGAGAGAACCCTATACTTTGACCTCAAAATTAAACCCTATTTAATGTGCTTTTGGAGCTTTCATAAGAAAGTTTCTTGGGTACATTACACATCACAGAGGAATCAATCTCGACCCAAGTAAAACTAAGATCATCATCAAAATGCTGCCATAAAAAAGGCTTCACCTCCTATGCTCCTTATAAGGAGAACTCACATTCATTAGACAATTTATTTCAAACTTGTTAGGCAGATGTCAATTATTTATGAAGATGAAGATGTTTGATGTTTGCTTTAATTGTGCTGTTGCATATTAAGATGCCTTTAATAGTATCAAAAGATAATAATTGAGCCTACCCATTATTGTAGTAAGTTTCTCTGGAAAGTCTCTCATTATATATAAGACAAATTTAGATGAGTCCATTAAAGTAATACTAGTGAAACATATTAAAGAAGGCAAGATAATGCGCTATATTACATCATCTAAAGATTAATAGGAGCATAAGAATGATATTATTTTATGAAGAAAAATTGCTTGAAACTCATCTTTGTAGCTCAGAAGCATTACTATTACACTTTCTCATAAGATTATTATAATATCAAAGACCAATTTGTTGATGTTCTTAATATTAGGACCTCCACAAACATATCATTAAGTCTGGTGGGAAGTGATACCCTTATAGCTCGAGGTCACTTATATTCCTCAAAAGTTTAAAAGAGTCAATCTTTATAAATTTTCTCTCCCCACATCCCATTTCAATAGATTTACCCCTTAATGATGACTTTCCTGATGAATACGTTTTTCTCATTTACAAAAAAAAGGGGTTGCAAATCTAGAAAATGTACATTAATGGATCATCAGTTGTTAAGCGTGTACAGTCTCTAGGTTTCCAAAAAGCATAAGTAAGTATTTGCATCATTTGTATAACATATGATAGAGGAATTATTAGGTACTTATTTGGCTTGAGTAAGTCCTAAACTAATAATGAAGCTGAATATAAAGCCTTGGTGGTGGGTGATGGGGGTTATGGAGTGAACTTTTTAATTGTATAAAAACAATCTAGAGCTTTATCACCCCTAAATAATTCATTGGTTTTCTTTGATATAAAAATAAAGAAACCCCTCTTAATATATGCAAGTATATATACCGAATCAAGTAATAAAGTAATAGAGTAGAGTGTCGAACCCATTAGAAAGTATGTAAACTTGTGACAAACTACTACTATTTAATCTAATTGTAATAATTATCATACTGAAATAAAAATAATATTTTTGGAGATTCTATTACCAATAAAATAGTAAAAATATTTAATTAAAGTATTTCAGATTTATGAGTGTAAATTGAATATCGTTTCTAATAAGAATCTTAATTACATATGTGATTTAGATCATATGCATTCCTAGATCTCTATCGAGCCTATAGGTATAAAAAGGATATTAGCCGACCTGCTACAATTGTAATATCTCCTTAAGAACCTAAAATATTTTATGTCCTATGTTAAGGCATGCAAACATCCTTTCTCAATATTCCTAATTGTTATTGCATTCTTCTGTCGAGGCTATACATCACACTATATTTTAACTATACATATGACCATTGTGTATTAAATAAAGACCATTATAATATTATTTATATCTTTTAATAATTATATAATAAAAGTCTTCATTAGTAGTTAATATGTACTTTACATTATCAATCCAAAATAAGAGAATTAGCCAAACATATAATGAATAACAAGCAAACTCATTTTTATTAATCTCATGAAAGAATGAAAATACAAGAGAATGATATTACTATGAATGATTAAAGTATCTCCTCTACACTCTTTCTCTCTTTAACTTATAGAGTTGCTTCAAGAGACACATGCTAAATACTTCAAATGATTATCATGTACTTTCCTAGCCTTTGTTGAAGTTTGCTCTAAGAGAAAATTGGAGAAGTACTCTAAAAAGTATTGAACTTTACATAAGTGACTAAACTCCCTTACAAATATAACTTCACAACTATATATATATATATATATATATATCACTGCAGCTCTTGAGTGAATGGCACTACCACGTCCTTGAAGTGAGCTAGTGCTTCAGAGCTAAACCTTTCGCACTACCACGACGCTTACTGACGTAGATAAGTTATTTAGTGAACAATATCATCTTTTCACTGAGAGAATATGGCCTTTGGAAGTTACAACTGCAATGCCTTGACACTAATGATATTCGAGCACTATGACACCCAAGTTGAAAAAAATAGAAATTATGATGTTGCGACCTTTGAGAATAGAGAATCTACCGCTGCCTAGCTATCTTTTTGATGTCGCGATGCTGGTAATATTGCGGTGCTGCATATGTTAATTACACAATGCTAGTAAATAGGGAACTCAACGGTACAATGCCCAATTTGTGGAGCCTCGATGGTATTACAAGTGACGCTACATCGTTGTTTCTTTGGAAGTAATGATAGTGTATATTACTTAGAGTTTCCTATTATTTTTAGATTTTTTTGGACAAAAATAATTAAAACAACATATTTTACTAAAAAAAAATAAAAAAATTTATAATTTACCCTTATTCAGTTTTCCACACCTTAAACTCTTATTTGTCCTCAAGTAAATAAAGAAATCTACACTTCTCATTAATTAAATAATCAAAATAAAAATAGATAACATAAAATTACTAAAATACAAGATTATATATTATAATTTAGAAGTAGTGAAAATGAACAAATATATAATTTTAGTTTGGATAAAATACTAATAATTATCTTAACCCGATCATCTTTATAATTACTTAATTTGAATTTACATGTTATGAATATAATCATTGACTTTTGAATTCTGAATTTAATAATGTAACTTAAAGGTTAGACGTATTTGTAGTTAAAATTGAAATTTTATAAGTTTTCCAACATTTGTACTAACTCTTATCTTATCCTTTTAAAATTTAAGTATAAGATTGTATTCAAACTCTAAACTTTTATCTAATATCAATTTTTGAATTTACTCACTTTCTTTTTTCTTGTATTTTTCTTCTTTTTTTTTTTTTTTTAAATCTCTTTTCAACTTTCTTTTCATTTTTATTTTTTTAAGTACATAGTTAATGATTTTAAATATCTGTTTTGCTTAAAATATATTATAATCTTAATGAGTTTACTATAAGGATTTAATAAGATTATTTATTCTAAATTCAAATTGTTATGATTTTTAATTTTAATATACTCATATATATTCTTTTATCTTAATTATTCATCTTAAATTTGAAGGTCAATATATAAATGTATAACTTATAAATTCAAGTTAAGTTAATCATTTAAATGATTTAAGTTAATTAATTATTTTTTTTTTCAGTCTAAGAATAATCAAGCATGTTCATTTGAACTATGATATAGGTTTTTATTACTATAAAATTTTTTTTATAATTTTTATTTATCATTTTTATTAGAGTTAATTAAATAATCAAAATGTAGAGAATCTAATGAAAGATAATATAAAAATATAAACTTAAGGGGAAATTAATCAAATGTAGATAACAACACAAATGAAAATTAGTAAATAGCTCATATTTTCATATGAATGATAGAAAAGTATAAAACATGTGATAAATATAAAACTATAACATAATGTATAAGATAACTAGTGCATAAAACACCACTCTAACCATCATAATACATTGACTCTCAAAGCCAAAACTCCAGTCATTACTTTACTATTTTGAAATATCTCCCAAAGAAAAGACGGACAATTAAATAAGAGTAGCATTCACACACATAGTAAAATACACAGAAAATAGAAACTCTTTATATGTATATTCAAGATTTTTCTTATTCTTAACTCTTCTCATCTACAAGGTTTCAATCTATGACCATTAACCTTGAAGATGTAAAACATATGTTTATCTTAAATCCTTATTGCACGATTATGATTATTTTAATAGCAATAAAAGAATTAGTCCATCCAAATTAAAGTTTTCCATGGTAATATTTTTTCCATAATAAAAAAACAAGACATCTTGATCAGGAGAAAATTCATGATCTAGAAGTCAACATGCATGCATCTTTTTCTTTTCCACATTATGGATTTTTGTATCTATATAAAATTCATTCCAAAATTCATGAAGTTTATTAAATATTGTAGAACTTTGGATGTTTAGAACAGAGAAGGAATCTTCATTCTTTAAGCATACTTCACTTTTTTTTTTCTAGGATGAATGCTTTCGTTTCATTCCACTTATTGCTTTAAGATTCAAGAGAGAAAATGAAGACATTCACAAATACTACGCTAAAAAAGGGTTGTCGTGGATAGAAAATTAAACTTTCAATTGACCCTTTTTATAAATTTCGTGGGATTAGAAGTGCCAAAATTTGAATTTTAAATTTATGTTGGCATAGCCAAGCGCACTGGCCCTCCTTTCACTCCCCCAGGATTTTATTTTTTATAATTAATAATGATCACTATTGCTAAATCTAATTTACTAAGTACATAAAAATTAAAACCTAGGTTTCCTCCCATGCAATGCTAAGTTTATAGTCTTCAGTCAGACTTGTCTACATTTATCAATTTTGCTAGGCTATATTGCTACCAATCTTTAAATGATTTCCACTTTGATCAATTATTTTTTCCTTTTGGTTAACTTCAATATTGCTAGGCAATGATCCAAGAGGTCTAATACTAACTAAAATTATAAGCTTACTTAATTGGGTTTCCAAATTTTTAATTGAAGCAATTTCTTTTTACAATTGAGTTCTTAATTGCATCACTACATCTTCTAGTGGTGATTTTCTACTTTCAAATTGATTGTTTTGATTAAATCCTGGAGGATATGCAAGTCGATCTAGGATTAGTAGAAGGTTGTTGAGGATTGTTCCAAATTACTTTTAGATTATTTTAAATAAAATTCTATTGTTGATTCCCATCAATATTATTTGACCAATTAAAATTAGGTTGGTTCCTCCAACTTGGACTATACGTATTAGAGTAGGGATTATTTTGTCTTTCAATCAAATTAATATTTTCAATCCCGTGCACATTACTATTTTTAATTAACTTTTGATTATATAATTTCATAAATAATTCAATTATGATTTTTGTATTTTCTCTTATTATGCTCAACTTCTTAGAAGTTGCTGCCACCTGTGCAGTCAGAATTGACAAAGTATCATATTCATGAAATGTTGCTATTCACTAAAGATTTATTCTATTAGCAGGCCACTAAAAATCATTAGTAGTCATTTTCTCTATTAATTTATATGATTCGTCAAATGGCTTACACATTAATGATCATCTAAATGCAGCATCTATGATTACTATAATAAATCCAACAAATTCATTATAAAATATTTGAATAACCAACCAACCAGGTAAAATATGGTGAGGAGATTTCCTAAGCATTTTTTTAAATCTCTCTCACCTCTCATAAATTGATTCTCTTTTAATTTGGGTAAAATAAATGATATTATTTCTAAGTTTGATAGTTTTTAAAGGTAGGAAATACTTGGCAAGAAACCTATCAGGCAACTCATTCCAAGTGGTTATAGAGCCTAGGGGTAAATTATTCAACTACATCTTAGCTTTATCTCTTAGAAAAAATGAGAACAATCTAAGTCTAATAGCATCATCACTAACACCATTATACTTATTTTTTTTTTTTGGTTAAAGCCCAAAGAAGGGGCCTACATATTAATATAAAAAAGGGGTTACAAGTCCTTAATGGGATTGCTAGCTTGCTACTGCTTGAAAGAGCTACAAAAGAAAAAGAAAAAAAAGCAAAAGAGCCGCGATTCCCACAAAGCACGAGTATAAAATGTTAGAATAGTTGCTATTTGAATGATTTATATTTGTGCAACTTATATAGTTTTGATGATTCCAAACATTATTGTTCAAATGTATAGTTATCTCCTAACAATTTTAGAAGATTTGTATTTGCTCTTGTGTGTGCTAACATTTCAGGAAAATCAGACTCCAGACCACGATAACTTCAAATCAAATTTAACATGAGATATTTTGTTTATTTGAAGTTTGCATTTTCTTTGATTTAAATTTTGAAAGGGAGTGATTGTAATTGAGTGAATAAAAAAACTTACACACACACACACACACATAAGGAGATCATAAAATTTTATACTGATCGTACGGGACGATATTTATCGTACTGGACGATCCGTCAGTTATCTCCTATAGAGCACATGGAACGAATAGGAACTTGCTCGAAATGTTTTTTTCTAAGTCCTATTCGTCCAGGACGAAATTTATTATCGTCCCGGACGATGGGTTCTCTGTAAAATTTTCGTCCAGACGAATTTTATTATCGTACGAGGCGACCAGTCCTCTGGAAAATTTTCGTCCAGACGAAATTAAATATCGTACCGGACGATCAAGTCTCTAGAAAATTTTCGTTCATACGAAAATAAATTATCGTCCGTGGCGATTGGTCCTCTGAAATATTTTCGTCCAGACGAAATAAATAATCGTCCAGGACGATCGGGTCTCTGGAAAATTTTCATCCAGACGAACATATTTTCGTCCAAACGATTAACCGACTTAGAACAGTTTTCAGCAGTTTCTAGAACCGACCTTGTAATAACCGTTCGTACTGGACGAACCTAGTTCGTACAGGACGATCATCTGTACGAAGTCATTTCATACACATATACAAATTGGGTCGTTTCAGATCGTTTAAGTAAAATTGTCCAGGACGATCCAGGATCGTACAGGACGATCCACTGCGTACAGAATTGGAAACTTGCAGTTTTTGGGCGGTTTTTCTTGTCTTTTATATAAATAGTCCAAATTAGACTGCCACCCAATCTTTTTGTCATTTGATCTTCGTGCCTCTTGAGAGAATAGCCAAGGAGAGAGTGGAAGAGAGCATTCAAGGGAGGATTCCTACCACTGGAGCGAGAAGGCTTCACTTTGATTACTAAGGTAAGAGTCTCTACTTGTGAAATTGGATTTCTTCACTCTTTTCCTTCTTCCTTCTAGATTCTTGTGAGAAGATCAGTCAAGGAGATCCGGTTCTCTGCCGACACTTGGAGAGTGTAAACAGCCGAAGGGTTCTCTGCCTACACTTGGAGAGTGTGAACAGTGGAAAGGTTCTCTGCCTACACTTGGAGAGTGTGAACAGCCATAGGGTTCTCTGCCCACACTAGGAGAGTGTAAAAGGACGACGTTTCTCTGCCAGCACTGTGGATTGTGTAAAAGGACGACGGTTCTCTGCCGCACCGGGTAGTGGTGAAAAGAGTGTGTTGTAAAGGCTTCTCCGCCTTGCTGTGGGTGCTAAAGGAGAGTAACTTTGTGGTATTAGTGCAATACTCAGAGGGTGCCTCTGAGGAGTGGATGTAGGTCTGGTTATAGACCGAACCACTATAAATCTGGTGTCATTTACTTTATTGCTTTTACGTTTCCGCACTTTAAATTTCAGTTTTAACAACTCTGTGGTTGAAAAACATTTTTCTACAAACTTTAAAAGAAAATTTTATTTCGGTTCAACTTTATCATTAAGAGGGTTTAAAATTTTTAAAACTACCAATTCACCCCCCTCTTGGTAGCCGTGGGACATTTACTTAGGCTTAACAACCTAATTACTGGATTAAACAAGTGATATCAGAGCATAGTTTCAAAATCATAAGTTTGAACTACTTTTTGATTAACGTAGATGGCTACATTTGGAAACCGAAACACACCTGAGGGTTACTCTATCACTAGACCTCCACTGTTTGACAATATTCCTTTTGATTTTTGAAAAACACGCATGTCTACTTTCTTACAGTCACTTGATTATCGCATGTGGATGCTAGTCCAGGAAGGTTACTCAAAACCAACTAGATTAGTTGATGGAATTAGGGTAGAAACACCCTATGCAGATTGGACTATTGAAGAACGTGACTTAGCACAATTAAATGCGAAATATTTAAATAGTTTCTTTTGTGTTTTAAAATCTGAAGATTACATGCGAGTTTCCACTTGTAAAAGCGGAAAAGACATATGGGATAGACTTTGTATTACTTATGAAGGGACAAATGAGGTTAAGCAATCAAGACTCAATATCTTGTTACATGACTACGAATTATTTCGCATGAAACCTAATGAATCTATATCTGACATGTACACAAGATTCACTCAAATTGTCACATCTTTGCATGCACTTGGTAGGGAATTAACTAATGCTGAAATGGTTAATAAGATTCTTCGTTGTTTACCTACTGCATACGATGCTAAAATTACTGCAATTACAGAGTCTAAAGATCTGAACATTTATTCCATTGACAATCTTCTTGGTTCACTCATTGCTTACGAGCAAGGAGTAAGTCAAAGAAAGATTGATGCAGGTGAACCAAGAAAGGACAAAAATATTGTACTAAATGTGGAAGAGTCAGAAAGTGAACACTCACAACCTGAGGATGAAGACGATATTGCACTGATGACTAGACAATTCAGAAGCTTTTTAAAGAGGAAGCAGAAGAGACGCCAGCAATGGAATAGAGGTAAGTATAACAGAAATGACAAGGTTTCTAATGAAGTAATTTGTTATGAATGCAGGAAACCAGGTCATATAAAGACTGATTGTCCAAAACTCAAAGCCACTCCTAGCAAGGAAAAGGTAGAGGAGAAACCAATGGTAAAGAAGGGCAAGAAGAAGTTTCAAAAGGCTTTTTGGGTGGACTCAGCTTCAGACTCATCTGAGACTAAAAAAGAAGAAGAAGTCACCAACCTTTGCTTGATGGCAGATAATGCTGAACAATCAGATCAAGAAGAGGTATGTGATTTAACCTATAATGAATTGTTTGAAGTTTCTGAACACATGCATGATGCATATAGGAAAATGAAAAATATGCATGCTAGTTTAGTTTTAGAATTGGAAGAGCTTAATAAGGAACACGAAATCCTTAGGAAAGATCATGCTTTAATTGATAGCAACCACATGAAACTACTTGATGAATATGATGACTTGAATAAAAATTTTGAGAATTTAAAATCATCCTATGCTGAACTTGAAAAAGAATTTAAGAATTTTAAGGATGAATCTGAGAGCAAGACATATAGAATTAAATATACCAATCGAATCTTGGAGGATATGAATTCATTTTACAAACTCACTATAAGAGCTCTCGAGGATAATAGGAACCCCCCTAAACTTGAAGATTTTACAAATCCTAAATATTATCCTAAATTCATGAAATCCCTTAGAAGACAATCATATGAAAGAAAACATAGGAATATTTTTCCTAATGTTAAATGTAACAATTGTGGATTTTTGGGACATATATCTCACACCTGCACTTTAAAGATGAAACCTAATTTGGTGTGGAGAACTAAGATGCATAAACCTAGACATATCATACATGCATCTGATTATAAATTTCATAAAGGTAAATCCAAACTAGTTTGGGTTCCCAGGTCTAACATTTGAGAATTTTGCAGGAATACTCTCACACAAGACCTCGTGAGAGTATATGGTACCTGGACAGCGGATGTTCAAAGCACATGACTGGAGATACTGCTCAATTCATAACGCTGGAAGCCAGGAGTGGAGGCAAGGTTACACTTGGAGATAATACCACAAAAAAAGTGGTTGGATCAGGTATGATTGGAAATTTGAAAAACTTTTTCATAGACAATGTTTTATTAGTTGAAGGCTTAAAACATAATTTTCTTAACATAAGTCAGCTATGTGATAAGGGCTATAATGTAAAATTTTTACCTACTATCTTCATAATTAGCCTAAATGGGAAAATTATTTTAAATGGAAAAAGGGTAAACAATGTCTACATGCTATATTTAAATTGTATTCAATCTCCTACTGCTTTTTGTTTGAAAACTGTTTCTGATGAATCATGGCTTTGGCATAGGAGACTTTGTCATTCTAGTATGAAAAATCTTAGAAGAATTACCCAAAAGAATTTGGTGAGAGGAATACCTAAACTAGACTTTACCAAGGACCATCTATGTGATGCATGTCAATTAGGAAAACAAGTGAAGTCATCTTTTAAGTCCAATAAAGATCTTAGGACCAGTAAACCTTTAGAAATTCTTCACATGGATCTTTTTGGACCTGTAAGCACTGTTAGTCTAGGAGGAAAGGTATATGGATTTGTTATAGTAGATGATTTTTCAAGATTCACCTGGGTTAAATTTCTTTTTCATAAGAGTGAATCATTTGAGGAATTCAGAAATTTTTCAACTTGGATACAAAGAAAACTAGGATGTGAAATAATTTCTATACAAAGTGATCATGGAGGAGAATTTGAAAATGAAAGATTTGAAGATTTCTGTAAAGAAAAGGGGATTGATCACAATTTTTCTGCACCTAGAACTCCTCAACAAAATGGAGTAGTTGAAAGAAAGAACAGAACATTAATAGAAGCCGCCCGAGCAATGTTAGCAGAATACTCGCTTCCTAGATATTTTTGGGCTGAGGCGGTTAGTACTGCATGCTATGTTTTGAATAGGGTGAATGTGAGATCAAATTTGAATAAAACACCCTATGAGTTGCTAAAAGGAAGAACACCAAATTTGTCTCATTTGCATGTATTTGGTTGCAAGGTGTTCATACATAATAATGGAAAATGTGCCTTAGAAAAATTTGATCCAAAATCAGATGAAGGAATTTTTGTTGGATATTCAAGTGTTGGAAAATCTTATAGAGTATTCAACAAAAGAACTTTAGTCATTGAAGAAACAACACATGTTGTTTTTGATGAAAATGAAAACATGGAAGAGCCAAATGTTGTTGAAGAAGAAATTGAAGAAAACTCCCAAAAGATTGATAGATTAAATTTGGAAGAAAATGTGGAAGAAAATTTAGAAAGAGAAGACCCTGTGCCTAGAGATTTGAGATTTTCTAAAAACCACCCAAAGGAATTGATTATAGGTGAACCAAGTGAGGGTGTTAGAACTAGGCGTGGATTAAACAAGGAAGTCAATCATTCAGCCTTTATTTCAACTATTGAACCCACTAACATTGATCAAGCACTTTCAGATGAATTTTGGATATTGGCCATGCAAGAAGAGTTAAATCAATTTGTAAGAAATAAAGTTTGGGAACTAACTACAAGGCCAAAAGATCAAAGTGTTGTTGGAACCAAGTGGGTTTTCAAAAATAAAATGAATGACTCAGGAGTAGTCATTAGAAATAAGGCTAGATTAGTAGCTAAGGGGTATAATCAAATTGAAGGAATTGATTTTGAGGAAACTTTTGCCCCTGTAGCTAGACTTGAAGCAATTAGGGTTTTACTAGCCTTTGCCTGTTTTAAAGGTTTTAAATTGTTTCAAATGGATGTCAAAAATGCCTTTTTAAATGGGGTAATTGAGGAAGATGTTTTTGTAGAACAACCTCCAGGTTTTGAAAATTCTAAATTTCCAAATCATGTTTTCAAATTAAAAAGGGCATTATATGGATTGAAACAGGCACCGAGGGCTTGGTATGAGAGGTTGAGCACCTTCCTACTTGAAAGATCTTTTGAAAAAGGAAGTGTGGATACAACTCTCTTTTTAAGAAAAATTGGAAAGGATATACTTATTGTTCAAATTTATGTGGATGACATCATCTTTGGATCTTCAAATAAACATCTTTGTGATGATTTTTCTAAAACAATGAGTAGTGAATTTGAAATGAGTCTAATGGGAGATTTAAATTACTTTCTAGGATTTAGCATTAAGCAACATGAGGAAGGTACTTTTCTTAGTCAAACTAAATATATTAAGGACATCCTCAAAAAATATGAAATGGACAATGCTAAACCTGTTAGTACACCAATGAGTTCTTCAGTTCAGTTGGATAAGGACCTTAAGGGAAAATCTGTTGATCAAAAGAAATTTAGAGGGATAATTGGATCTTTACTTTACTTGACTGCTAGCCGACCAGATATTATGTTCAGTGTTTGCTTATGTGCTAGATTTCAATCAGATCCAAAAGAATCACATTTGACAGCAGTAAAAAGGATTTTAAGATATCTACTAGGAACTCAAAACTTAGGAATTTGGTATCCTAAGTTTAGCTCTTCATTTGAAATTATTGGTTACTCAGATTCTGACTTTGCAGGCTGCAGAGTGGATAGGAAAAGCACTTCTGGAACATGTCAATTCATTGGAAATTCATTAGTTTCAGGGTCTAGTAGAAAACAAAATTCAGTGGCACTATCTACTGCAGAAGCAGAATACATTGCATTAGAAAGTTGTGTGGCACAAGTACTTTGGTTAAAACAACAGTTGATTGATTTAGGATTAACTATAGGTACTATTCCAATTTATTGTGACAATACTAGTGCTATTTGCATTTCCAAAAATCCTATTCAACATTCTAGAACCAAACACATTGATATAAGGCATCATTTCATAAGGGATCATGTATCCAAAGGAGAAATTGAACTCATACATGTTTCAACTGAAAATCAACTTGCAGACATTTTTACAAAACCTTTAGCCTTTGATACCTTCAGTACTTTAAGAACAAGGCTTGGTGTTATTGATTTGAATGCTTAAACAAAATGTCTTTGCAACATTGATATTTGTTTTGTTTTGTTTTTTGATTTTGTGAAATTTTGTGTGTTTTGAATGAATTGTTTTTGTATTTATGGTTTTGTTTTATATTTTCTGTGTTTTTGAATATTTTGTTTGATTTTATTAATTTAAAAATTCAAAAACAAAATTTTTTTTTGGAGGAAATCGTCCAGGACGAAAATGTTTTCGTACGGGACGATGTGTGAAGAAACAGTTTGCGCGAATTTTAACCATTTTGAGAGCAGTTTTTAATTAGATCGTCTGTACGATCTGATGATCGTCCAGGACGAATTTTTTTCTCTCAAACGTCGGGACGATTGAATGCAGCGGTTGAGTGGATAAGACAGTTTTTAATATGAACTTCGTCTGTACGAAGTTTTCGTTCGTCCAGACGAACATGTGTCGGTTCATTGTAGGGGACGGTTTTCAAGAGTCATTGAAACGATTTACTTTTTGATCGTCTGTATGAAATTTTTTCGTCTGTACGATCGGTCAAGTCAAAAAGCCTGTACGAAGGGACGCATCGTAAGTTGTGTTGATTACGAAAAGCCGTTACATTTTGGACGAATTGGATCGTCTGTACGAAATGATTTCGTCCAGACGAACGATAATTTTTCGTCCAGGATGAATATTTTCGTCCAGGACGAAAGTATCGTTTTTCTTTAAATATGAAGGCTTTCTAACTTAACAATCACACTTCCAAACTTCATTTTTAATCTCTTTCTACTTCAAATCAACAATGGCCTCCTCAAGCAAAAGACAAAAGGTGTTGGTGAAGAAACCAAATAGGAATTCCCTAGACAACTTTCTTTCTAAGGCGAATGAGGAATCTTTTCCTCGTTTTGCATCCGCAAAAATCACTCCCTCTCGTATTCTTATTCAAACTGAGTTGAAATTTTGGGTAATGCACCTCTTTGCCTCAACCCAATTTCATTTCATTCTTTCTCTCGTCCACTTCTACAACAAACAAACCTACCACTACTTTCTAGCGAACATGAGTTTCAATTCTGACCACTCCACCATTAGTTCTTATATTTTTAAGCAAAAAGTTGAGATCATCAAGCACGACCTTGGTGCATTTTTAAACTTAAGAATTGAGGGATATAGAGCCCACACCCTAATGTCAGAAACCTCCTTCAAATGGTTTCAGGTCAATAGGGTAATTAGAGAAAATGCTATTGACAATCATGTTGCTAGAGTCTCCGGTATGACCCAAGATGCCCGAATCATCCAGCATATCCTTCGATCCTCAATCATTCCTAAAGCTGGTGATAGGATTAACATTACTCCTCTCCTTTCTTATCTAACCTTTTTAATCATGAAAGGACATCCTATTGACGAAGCCCAACTTATCATAGACCATATCTATGGGCTTTCAGAAATAGGACATGCTGATCAGAAGAGGAAGAAGAACATTTCATTAGGACACTTAATTACTTATATTTTGGAAAAGAAATACAACATAGTGCATCCTGATGAAGAATACGAAGAGCCAGTTTACTATAATGATGCATCATTCAGATTGCTCTTCAAGGAGGAAAAAGAAAAAGCACATGCCAGTGCTTCAGAAGAGGAAGAAGAAGAAGGAGTGCAAGTTTCTGCTCCTCAATCAGATTACCAGAATCTGATTGAGAGATTTGATAGATTAGAGACTCACATTGATCAAAGGTTTGATCAATTTGATGCTCAACTTACGCAGCAGCAACAAGACATTGGTAATATTAGAAATGAAGTTCATGAAATTAATACCAATGTAATGTTGATGGCCTCCTACTTCAACCTTTTTGGCGGCATTCCTCCTCCTCCTCCAGAACAGTAGAAATGTTTTTATGTGTGTCTGTTGTATTTGTTTTTTATGTTTTTATCGTGTCTGTTTTATTATTAAGTATGTGTGTTTATGTTGGTTTTTCTTTTTAAGTTCAATGTATTTTCTTCTTTTTTTTTTATGTAATCCGTTTCTTTAATATCAATGAAAGTTGTTATGTTTTTTTTAATTTGTTTTGAAATGTGGTTAATGTTTATGAATTTCATTAGTATTATTTAATCTACATAGTGCTTAAATTCGATTGTAATTTCAGATTATCTATATTAGAAAATCTAGACTTTCTGAATTTATAAGTTGTTTATAACTTGTTGTAATTAGAACTGTTAAATTCATGTCTATTCATTTAGACTACATAAAAGTTAATATTACTATTGCAATTTAGATGTTTTCTTATTTTGTATTTCTATGCTCAAGTGATATTTATGCACCTAGAAATATTTGAAATTTTAGATTATAGATTTTGGAAAGAATTGGTCTCAATTACTCTTGAACATTGTACAAATGTACAAAAATCAAAAGGAATTCGCAAAGATTTGCAAAGTGAAAAAGAGGCACAAAATAAGCCCAACCAAGAAAAAATATACAAAAATGTGCCCCAAAATTTTGAAAAAGATGCGCAAAGCGCCACATGAGGTAATTCTCTTCTTTCCAAATTCGTTCAATCTCTTAATTCAAATTGATCTTATGTTCATTTATATTCTATTGAACTTTGAAATATAGAATTTTTATACATCTCTCTTGTAATGATTTTCTATAGTCAAATGTCTAAATTGAATCATGTCTTTGAAAAATTCTTCTTACTTACAATGTTATATAACTTCTTAAATTTTATGAATTTCTATGATTGACCTAATATCTTTAGTTTTAAAATTGCATACCCTATGTTAATCACAATTTAGATTAAATTTTAAAAATGAATTTCATATAATTACTTACATTTCTTGTCTATTTCTTCTTCACTTTTTGTTGCTGTCAAAAAGGGGGAGAAATTATTGTATTTTCTGTTTTTATTGTTCTGTTTGCAAGTTTTTGACTTTGTAGTTGTTTGTGTTAAAATTTTTTTTGAAAAACAAAAATATTGTTCTTTATGCTTTATGCCTCCTTATTTTAATGTACTCATCAATTCAGGGGGAGTTTAGGAGATAGGAGATTTGTTTAACTTGAAACCAAACAAACAATAATTGTTTTGTCATCATCAAAAATGGGGAGATTATTAGAATAATTGCTATTTGAATGATTTATATTTGTGCAACTTATATAGTTTTGATGATTACAAACATTATTGTTCAAATGTATAGTTATCTCCTAACAATTTTAGAAGATTTGCATTTGCTCTTGTGTGTGCTAACATTTCAGGAAAATCAGACTCCAGACTACAATAACTTCAAATCAAATTCAACATGAGATATTTTGTTTATTTGAAGTTTGTATTTTCTTTGATTTAAATTTTGAAAGGGAGTGATTGTAATTGAGTGAATAAAAAAACTTACACACACACATAAGAAGATCATAAAATTTTATACTGATCGTACGGGACGATATTTATCGTACTGGACGATCCGTCAGTTATCTCCTATAGAGCACATGGAAAGAATAGGAACTTGCTCGAAATTTTTTTTTTCTAAGTCCTATTCGTCCAGGACGAAATTTATTATCGTCCCGGACGATGGGTTCTCTGTAAAATTTTCGTCCAGACGAATTTTATTATCGTACGAGGCGACCAGTCCTCTAGAAAATTTTCGTCCAGACGAAATTAAATATCGTACCGGACGATCAAGTCTCTGGAAAATTTTCGTTCGTACGAAAATAAATTATCGTCCATGGCGATTAGTCCTCTGAAATATTTTCGTCCAGACGAAATAAATAATCGTCTAGGACGATCGGGTCTCTGGAAAATTTTCGTCCAGACGAACATATTTTCGTCCAAACGATTAACCGACTTAGAACAATTTTCAGCAGTTTCTAGAACCGACCTTGTAATAATCGTTCGTACTGGACGAACCTAGTTCGTACAGGACGATCATCTGTACGAAGTCATTTCGTACACATAGACAAATTGGGTCGTTTCAGATCGTTTAAGTAAAATCGTCCAGGACGATCCAGGATCGTATAGGACGATCCACTGCGTACAGAATTTGAAACTTGCAGTTTTTGGGCGGTTTTTCTTGTCTTTTATATAAATAGTCCAAATTAGACTGCCACCCAATCTTTTTGTCATTTGATCTTCGTGCCTCTTGAGAGAATAGCCAAGGAGAGAGTGGAAGAGAGCATTCAAGGGAGGATTCCTACCACTGGAGCGAGAAGGCTTCACTTGGATTACTAAGGTAAGAGTCTCTACTTGTGAAATTGGATTTCTTCACTCTTTTCCTTCTTCGTTCTAGATTCTTGTGAGAAGATCAGTCAAGGAGATCCGGTTCTCTGCCGACACTTGGAGAGTGTAAATAGCCGAAGGGTTCTCTGCCTACA
The DNA here is from genome assembly GCA_016618105.1 of Dendrobium huoshanense. Lineage (NCBI taxonomy): Eukaryota > Viridiplantae > Streptophyta > Magnoliopsida > Asparagales > Orchidaceae > Dendrobium > Dendrobium huoshanense. The sequence goes on from CM028344.1 coordinate 11,208,417, forward strand.
CTTGGAGAGTGTGAACAGTGGAAAGGTTCTCTGCCTACACTTGGAGAGTGTGAACAGCCATAGGGTTCTCTGCCCACACTAGGAGAGTGTAAAAGGACGACGGTTCTCTGCCAGCACTGTGGATTGTGTAAAAGGACGACGATTCTCTGCCGCACCGGGTAGTGGTGAAAAGAGTGTGTTGTAAAGGCTTCTCCGCCTTGCTGTGGGTGATAAAGGAGAGTCACTTTGTGGTATTAGTGCAATACTCAGAGGGTGCCTCTGAGGAGTGGATGTAGGTCTGGTTATAGACCGAACCACTATAAATCTGGTGTCATTTACTTTATTGCTTTTACGTTTCCGCACTTTAAATTTCAGTTTTAACAACTCTGTGGTTGAAAAACATTTTTCTACAAACTTTAAAAGAAAATTTTATTTCGGTTCAACTTTATCATTAAGAGGGTTTAAAATTTTTAAAACTACCAATTCACCCCCTCTTGGTAGCCGTGGGACATTTACTTAGGCTTAACAACCTAATTACTGGACTAAACATAAAATAACCTAATAACATTCTAAGAAAAGAAATGAAGAAGGAAAAAAGAAAGTTCATTCCACTCAGCCTTTCCCATCCAGAGAGGACCCCACACAAAACGAGCACTAATCTCTAAAAACCTATAAAAAAGGTCTACATGGACACTCAAGAAAGCAATAAATAAAACCCAAATAGAATTAACACAAAAAGAAATATTACCAAATAAATAGATCGTTCTATCAATAAGAAAAAAGGTTATGCCATTTGACATTACATATACTATTATTGAGACAGGTCAGAGTGTCAACCAATTACACATAGTATATGCCATTCTAAATAATTGATCAAAATAGGAATTGGTAATATAGAAATTCAGATCCTTCCATGGAAAGGGACCACAACTGCTGGAAGGCATGACCATGCACAGGAAAATGATGCCATCCAAGTAACATAATAAATAATACCACAAGAAGCAGTCAGCATAAGACCTGCAAAAAATGATCCAACGCAAAAAAAAAAAAAAAAAAAAAAAAAAAAAAAAAAAAAAAAAAAAAAAAAAAAAAAAAAAAAAAAAAAAAAAAAACTAAGCAAAGAGACAGGCTATTAGTGCTCAGGAAGTTCTGAAAGTTCATTAGGGATGTTAGGCCCTATGAACTGGCCCAAAACTAATTAAGAGAGAGAGGTGGATTGGTAAAGAAAAATATCTTTCAATCAAAACCAATATCACCACAAAGAAAATCAAATGCAAAAATTAAATGTGGAAGTAATAAAGGAAAGAACACACCAGATTTATAATGGTTCGGTCAAACCTTGACCTACGTCCACTCCTTGGAGGCACCCTCCAAGTATTGCACTAAACTAAGTATCTCTCCTTTAGCCCCCACAGCTAGGCGGAGAAGCCCTTATAAAATCACTTCCACCTTCCTTCGTGCGGTGGAGTTGCTGGGTCCTTTGACACTAAAGAGATCTTCTTCTTTGGTGAACTTCCCTCAAGATAAGCCTTGAATCCAACGGTATTAAGGTGCAAGCCTGCCGAAGCAACTGTGTGGAATCCCCCTCCACACTCCCTTGAGTCCCCCCTCACAAGATCTTCTCCCTCTCTCAGACTTCACCCGCTCCTCACTCCCTTTCAAGCTCTCTCTTTAAGTTTCCCCCAAAAGAATGAAGCTACAATGACTACCAAAGACACTTACCAAGTGTCATGTCATAGCTTAAATAAAAGATCTCACAACGAGCTCATTAATTCAAGTTGCCGACTTTATCGTCCTGGATGATATAAATATCATCCTATACAATTAGTGTATTTTAAGCTCAATCAGTCGGGAAGATTTGAGACAATTAGAAGAAATTTGTTTATATCGTCCAGGACGATAATATATCATCCGGGACGATTAGTACAAATCGTGGAATATCATCCTGACGTCTCCCTGAAAAAGAGCTGTCCGATGTCCAATCGTCCAGCGTATCGTCCCGGACGATCCTGCGATCATCTAGTCAAGTCATAATTGCTTTCCTTAAATGCCAGATTAATTTTGGAAAAAAATGTCCTGGATCTTCCTGGATGATATTTTATAGTCCTGGATGATCCCCTAGACTATGTCCAAAAATAAATAATATCTAAATAGATCTGGTGGAAGATTCTTTCTGTTTTGAGCCTATCGTCCTAGCCGATACAAAATTTTCCAGGACGATGTTTTTTGAATAATGACGGCTGCTTTAATGAGGATGCCTTAATTAGGGATTCTGCTTTTAAATCGATCATACAGGACGATATAAAATCATCACAGATGATGTTACCAAAAATAGTAAACTCTAGAGAAAAAACAAAAATCTTCCAAGTTACAAAGCATCAGGAGCCACACCAAATACAATAGATTCAAGAAAGGAAAAAGGGTACAAACTGACTCAGACCTAGTCTACCCATTCTTGAGCTGGTTTCAAATTACAGTCTGATCGTGTGGACCTGAAATGTCAGTAGATAAGGCAGTCGTAGAGAAATAAGAGTATTTGCTATCATAAAAATCATAAACCATGAAAACAGATTCGCAACAATCTCCCCCTTTTTGATGATGGCAAACACTATAATTTGAATTTTCAAAAAGGAAGCATTTTCTCCTAATCTCCCCCTCACTAGAATAAAACTTTTAAAAAAATAGGGGAGATAAAAAAATATTTTTATTGATTTTAATTTTATGAAAGAAAAAAAAAGAAGATACAAACAGTACAAAAATTCAACAACAGTACGTTCTCCCCTTTGATATTATCAAAAAGAGAAGGGGCACAAACAATAAAAACAAAATGATTAAAAGAAAAAATGATCCATGGTCTAGTGAACAAAATAAATAATCTTAAAATGAGAAAGTTACCTCTTGGTTTTAATCAAAAACTTTAGTAGAATTGTAGAAATTCAGAATTTGATAATCCAAACTCAAGTTTTTTAAAAAGGCTAAAAAATATTTTAATTCAATATCTAAATCAAGGAATAAATTAGAGAAAGAAACAGTCATTTTTCAAAAACTCATTTCATAAAATATATCTAATAGAAGATTAATACACAAATTGTTGAATCAGGAATCATGTTTTTCAAAATCAAGTATCAAAAGTATCAAGGGCTTTCTTAAGCTTTTAAGAAGTACAAGAATGATAAGCATTAAATTTTGTGAGCTCATTTTATGCTTCTTGTCAATTTGAATGGCGCTCTTTGCGCATCTTTTAATTTTTGATACACTTTTGTGTATATTTTTCAATTTGACGTCTTTGCACATATTTTATTTTTGGCATCATTGGCCAATTTTTTGAATATGCTACCTTTCTGAAATCTTAAAAACAAAAGTAAACCCATCCTATTGACAAAGCGAATTCTTGATTAAGAAAATTATGAGTTAATTCAACAACTTGCAAAAGATTCCTATGCGATAAATAAAATGTAGGGAGATAAAAAAATTTTAGTTTCAAAAGCTAATTTAAAATATGAAAAATATTTTAAATAAAAAGTAGAATAACCTCTTTTAGGAAACAAAGATTGAGAGTAAAAAAAATGAGTTTTCTTCCTTTGACTGTTTTAGAGAAGTCAATCATAACTTAACAAAGATTTTAAGAAAAAAATAGGAAGTAAATTTTTTTTTTTAGAAAAGTGAATGTGTGTTGATCAGAGAAAAAAATCAACGGAACAAGTAAAAAAAAATTAAAGAATAAACAAAAACACAAAATAAAACCAAAAATAAAATAAACAAAAATATTGAAAATAACAAAAAATAAAACACAACACAAAAAGACAAACAAGGCTTTTAACCATTATCTTTCTCCTGATCTGATGCTTTAGAAACCAGGTCTACCCAGGAGATTTTTTGCATTTTATTATTTCCCCAATTTTTAATTTGCTTTTCTTTACCCTTTTCTTTTGCAGGAAAAATTCTCAAATTAGGGCACTAATTTTTCATATGTCTAGGTTTCGTACATCTAAAGCAAATAATGTTAGAAGAAATATTAACATTCTTATCATTTTTACCTTTCTTCCACTTTTGTTGATGCTCGTGCTTTGGTGAGCTTTTTAATTTGCCTGTCAAGTCATTGCTTTCGTCACCAACTAAGCTCTCTTTTTCCATATCTTCAGCTTTTAGAACAATCATTTCACCTGCATCCAAAAGTTTTTGACCCAAACTTTGCTCATAGGCAATGAGTGAGCCAATCAAATTATCAATAGAATATTCATTCAAATCTTTTGATTCATAAATAGCAATTACTTTAGCATCAAACTTATCTAGTATACAATGAAGAATTTTGTTAACTTTTTTAAATTTTGAAAATTCTTTTCCTAACGCATGCAATGATGTTACAATTTGATTAAATCTAGTATACATGTCTAATATCGTCTTATAAGGTTTAATGGAAAATAGTTCAAAATCATGCATTAACATATTCAACTTGGATTGCTTGATTTCACTAGTGCCTTCATATATGATGTGTAATTTATCCTAAACTTTCTTACCAATAGTGTACGTGGACACTAATATAAAATCTTCAGAATTTAAAATACAGAATAAGCAATTTAATGATTTTGTATTCAATTGAGTATTGAGTTGTTCTTCCATGTTCCATTGATTAAAAGGAATATATGTTTTAACTCCATCTATAACACGTGACGGTGAAGAATAACTAGTTAAAATCATATGCCACATGCGAAAATCAATCGATTGCAAGAAAGTAGACATGTGAGTTTTCTAAAAATCAATTGAGATATTTTCAAATAAATGAGGTCTGGTGATTGAATAACCTTCCGCAATATTACGATTCTCAAAGTTAGTCATGGATAAAAAATTCAAAAGCTTTAAAACCTTATTTTATGAAACCCGCTCTAATACCACTTGAAAGTTCGTTAGGGATGTTAGGCCCTATGAACTGGCCCAAAGCTAATTAAGAGAGAGAGAGGTGAATTGGTAAAAAAATATCTTTCAATCAAAATACAAATCAAAACTAATATCACCACAAAGAAAACTAAATGCGGAAGTAATAAAGGAAAGAACACACCAGATTTATAGTGGTTTGGTCAAACCTTGACCTACGTCCACTCCTTGGAGGCACCCTCCAAGTATTGTACTAAATTAAGTGTCTCTCATTTAGCCCCCACTACTAGGCGGAGAAGCTCTTATAAAATCACTTCCACCTTCCCCAGTGCGGCGGAGTTGCCGGGTCCTTTCACACCAAAGAGATATTCTTCTTTGGTGAACTTCCCTCAAGACAAGCCTTGAATATGACGATATTAAGGTGCAAGCCTGCCGGAGCAACCGTGTGGAATCCCCCTCCACACTCCCTTGAGTCCCCCCTCACAGAATCTTCTCCGTCTCTCAGACTTCACCCATTCCCACTCCCTTTCAAGCTCTCTCTTCAAGTTTTTCCCAAAGAAATGAAGCTATAATGGCTGCTAAAGACACTTACAAAGTGTCATGTCATAGCTTAAATAGAAGATCTCAAAACTAGCTCATTAATGTAAGTTGCCGACTTTATCATCTAGGATGATATAAATATCGTCATATACGATCAGTTCAATTTAAGCCCAATCAGCCGGGACGATTTGAGACGATTAGAAGAAATTTGTTCATATCATCCAGGATGATAATATATCGTCCGGAACGATCAGTACAAATCATGGAATATCGTTATGAACATTGTCCTAAAAAAGCGTTGTCCGATGTCCAATCGTCCAGCGTATTATCCCGGACGATCCTGCGATCGTCTAGTCAAGTCATAATTGCTTTTCTTAAATGCCAGATTAATTTTGGAAAAAAATGTCCTGGATCGACCTGGACGATATTTTATAGTCCTGGACAATCCCCTAGAAGATGTCCAAAAATAAGTAATTCCTAAATAGATCTGGCGGCAGATTTTTTCTGTTTTGAGCCTGTCGTCTTGTCCGATATACAATTATCAAGGACGATGTTTTTTCTCATAATGACGGCTACTTTAATGAGGATGCCCTAATTAGAATTTCTGCTTTTGAACCAATCGTCTAGGACGATATAAAATCATCCCGGACGATGTTACCAAAAATAGTAAATTCTAGGGAACAGTCAGAAATCTTCTAAGTTACAAAGCATCAGGAGCCACACCAAATACAATAGACTCAAGAAAGGAAAAATGGTACAAACTGACTCAGACCTAGTCTATCCAATCTTGAGCTGGTTCCAAATTGCAGTCTGATCGTGTGGACCTGAAATGTCAGTAGATAAGACAATCGTAGAGAAATAAGAGTGTTTGCTATCATCAAAATCATAAGCCATGAAAACAGATCTACAACAAGTTCCAAACCAAACAACCATCACTTGGGTAACCGAAGTGTCTCTCGATCCTACCACCATAACTAATTAACCACAATCGAGTCATAACAGATCTAAAATAACAAAAGGTACTCAGAATAAAGGCACAAAACAGGCAGAACATAGATAAATAAAATACCGGAAGGAGTACCAACCTAGCAAAAACCATTGATCGAAGGCCACCCAACTGTAGGACACTAGCAAACCCCCCAACTGAGCTAAATGGCTAAAACCACCTCTAAAAATAGAATACACATATAAAACAAAAGCTCCTAGCAACAATAAATGTCAACATCTTGAGTCCAAACAACCCAACTGCAGGACAAAACTAATAGAACACCAGCACAAAGATAATTAAAATTTCCCCCATCCCAAAACCTTGCTCCCAAAGTTACCGTATACGTACAACACAACCAATGCCAAGTCACATAACACCTTATGGAGGTAGGAGAGCAACAAATAGGTAAAGTATCAGTATACAAAAGGGTGCAATCATAGCTCAAGCCCATCACAACAGCACCCACAACAATATTGTAATGAAAGAAAGCAAAAAACAAAAATAAAGCCAGTACCAACATAACTATAGAACCAGAAAACATGAAAATAGAAAACCTAAAACTAACAAACAACAAAAACATAACAAGGAACTAATTTCTGATATAAGTTAATCTCATTTTATCCAACCTAATAATGCCTTTAATAATCAAAGGAAGATTAGAAATGGAATAATCAATAAAAGTGTCTAATGTGCAACCCAAATTTGCCATCCAGTCAGCGCACACGTTGCCTTCCCTATGCATAAGAGACATGGAGAAGTTAACAAACATCAACAACTGATTAATTTCTCTATTAAGATAGAAAATCTCCAGGCTACAAACACTATTCTAAAAGTTCGTTGAAATGTTAGTCCCTATGAACTAGTCTCGAGGCTAACCAAGAGGGGGGGGGGGGGGGGGGGTTGAATTGGTATTTTAAAAAATTCTTTAAAATCAAGAACAAAAATCACAAACCAAAATCACCACAATAAACAAGTGCGGAAAATTAAAGTGCGGAAGCAGTAAAAAGAACACAAGGGCGGTCAACTTGACCTATGTCCACTCTCCGGAGGCGCCCTCTGAATACTGAACTACAAACGTGACTCTCCTTTAGCCCCCACAGCTAGGCGGAGAAGCCCTTACAAATCACCTCCTTTTTGCCACCCCCGGCAAGGTAGAGAATCCCACTCCTTTTGCTTCCTCCTGAACAGGCAGAGAACCTCGATCGATTGCTGAAGCTTACCTCTCCCAACCCTTCCAAGGATAAGAGACTCTAAGGAAGAAGAAGTGGAACAATACTTGGAGAAACTCTTGTGAACTCCCTCACAAGCTCCCCCTCACAAGATCCTCTCTCTCTCTCTCTCTCTCTCTCTCTCTCTCTCTCTCTCTCTCTCTCTCTCTCTCTCTCTCTCTCTCTCCTTTAGGTTTTCTCAGGTCAAGACAGCAACCAAAAGATGTTCAAAAATATTGAACAATAGCTCTTAAATAGAAGAGCTTCAAAGGAGCTCAATAAATACAAGTTACCAACTTTATTATCCAGGACGATAATACTATCGTCCTATACGATCAGTTCAAATCACAGATGATTAGCCAGAACATCGCTCTGAAAATGAACTAGACGATTGAAAATTGGCCTGATCATCGCAGCCGATCTCATGATCGTCCCGGACGATCAGTTCAAATCAAAGGAAAATCATCTAGAGCATCGCCCTGAATTCAAGCTGTCTGATCCTAATCGGCCAAAACATCGCCTTGAATTTGTGCTGACCGATATTTATCGTCCAAGAGCAACTAAGGGTTTTGAATATATCATCCCGGCCGATCCCATGATCATCCAGGACGATGTGATCGTATAAATTCATCCTTAATTGCTTCCTTGATTGCTAGATCATTTTAGGCATAATTGTGCAATATCGTCCAGGCCGATCTCACGATCTTCTAGGCCGATTTCCAAAAATACAGAATATTAAATTGATCATGGCGGCTATTTCTTTCTATTTTGAGCATATCGTCCTGTCTGATAAATGTATCGTCCAGGACGATCAGTTAATTACGGCTGCCTTAACTAAGAAATCCTGATTAGAACTTCTGTTTTGAACTCGATCGTCCAGGACGATATAAATATCATCCGGGATGATGAGAGTAAAAACAGAAATTCTAAATCTCTCAAGTGTGTGTGTGTGTAGGGTTACTTAACATCATTCACTTCAAACATTTACAATTGACTCAAGAAAAGGAAAAAAGAAAATTACAGACCGACTCAACCCTAATCTACCCAGTCTTGAGCTAATTCCATTTTCCGTCCGATCTTTGAATCCTGAGAATGTCTGTAGTAAAAGGTAGTGGAAAAGAAGCAAGAGTGTTTGCTAATCATCAAAACCAAATCCATGAAACTGAATTTGTAACAATCTCCCCATTTTTGATGATAGCAAACACTTTGATAAATATTTCAAAAACAGTAGTGTAAAACATAGAATCAAAAGTGTAAGCATACAAAGGACTCCTCTCCCCCTTTTGACATCTCAAAAAGGAGGAGGAAACTAAGAAAAAAAGTAAATTTTTTTTAACCAAGGCATGAACATGATGTAGTATTCCATGTGATTGATTTTAAAAAATTTGTAAGCTAATGAATCAACATCAGAAAAATCCATAAAAAAGTATAATATCTGATCATGGTTACCCTTAGCTCGGGCTTTCTTTTAGGGTAGAATCTTATTTGGAAATCAATGATATAACTCAAAAATTCAATTATATATGAGAAAAAAATATCCATTCATCACTTGGTTTCAGAAAAAATTTATTATAGAATAATGTACCAAAGTAAATTGGTTACAATTGCAAAATACTCGAAATCAAGCCTTTTATACATGAAATCTTCTAAGTTTTAAAAGATTTGAAAGGAGAAGAGAGCTTGCTTTTGGTGGGCTCATTTTATACCTCTTGTCAATTGATTGGTGCTTTGCGCATCTTTTGTTTTTTGATATTTTTATTTCAATTTGGCGTCATTGCGCATCTTTTGTTGGCATCATTGGCCAATTTTTTTTTATTTTTGCAAGCTCTATTCTCTTTTACAATCTCTTAAAAAAGGATCATTAATTGTGAGTATATCTTCTAGATATTAGAGAATAGGAGCTCTCTCTCTAACATAGAGAAGAACTATCCACAAAATAGAATCAATAACCAATGACAAGAGTAACAAGGAATTTTGATGTGACAAAAAGACTTTAATCATTATAAATACAAGATAGATTTGCTTTATCAAGGTTAGAAAAGATCTTAATTTCATACACAATCGTTAAATTGAAATAGATTTTTGATTAGAAAATAAAATTGTGCCACTAAAATAGGTTAGAGAAAGAGACACAATCAATAGTATATTTTTACCATCTAATAGATTAAGAGATGTAATACACTGACTACAAATTTTTAAAAGCACGATATCATTTCAGTGATGATTTTGAAACAAAAATTAAAAAAAGTAAAATAAACCAAACAAAAACTAAAAGTAAAGCAAAGAGAAGAAAAAAAAAGAGCAAAACAAAAAGTAAATAAAAGAAATAAATCAAAAGTAAAAGAAAGTAAGTAAAAGATCAAGTTCATGGATTTATGTCAATCACACCCAATCTAGTCCTTAAAGACCTGAAAGTGTCTACGGCCAGTGGTTTAATAAAGATGTCAGCCAATTGATTTTCAGTTGTCACATGGTGTAAATCAATGTCTCCCTTAGCCACATTATCTCTAATAAAGTGATGCTTAATGTCAATGTGCTTAGTCCTTGAATGTTGGATAGGATTCTTAGAGATGCATATGACACTAGTGTTGTCACAAAAGCTTGAGATGGTGCCTACAAGTAATCCTAAATCCAATATCTATTATTTCAACCAAAGACTTGGGCCACACAACTTTCAAGAGCAATGTACTCAGCTTCAATAGTGGAAAGTGTAACAGAATTTTACTTTCTACTAGACCATGAGACCAAAGATTGTCCTATGAATTGACAAGTTCCTGAAGTGCTTTTTCTATCCACCTTGGGCCACACAACTTTCAAGAGCAATGTACTCAGCTTCAGCAGTGGAAAGTGTAACAGAGTTTTGCTTTCTACTAGACCATGAGACCAAAGATTGTCCTATGAATTGACAAGTTCCTGAAGTGCTTTTTCTATCCTCCTTGCATCCTGGAAAATCAGAGTTAGAAAATCCAATAATCTCAAAAGAAGTGTTGTGCCTCAGATACCAAATCCTTTAGCTTTGGGTTCCCAAAAGGTATCTAAAAATTCTCTTAACTATAGTCTGGTGGAATTCCTTGGGGTCAGCTTGAAATCTAACACAAAGACAAATACTAAACATAATATCAGGTTGGCTAGCAGTCAAGTAAAGTAAGGATCCAATCATACCTCTGTAGTTCTTTTGATCAGCAGACTTACCACTTGGGTCCTTATCCAACGGAACACTAGAAGTCATGGGATTATTAATTGGCTTAGCTTTATCCATCTCAAACTTCTTCAAAATATCCTTAATGTATTTTGTTTAATTTAGAAAGATTTCATCATCTAATTGTTTTATGCTAAACCCCAAAAAGTAGGACAACACTCCCATCAAACTCATCTCAAACTCTCTACTCATTATTTTAGAGAACTCATCACAAAGTTTTTTATTAGAAGATCCAAAAAGTATATCATCCACATAAATCTGAATAATGAGCAAATCATCTCCAACTTTCCTAAGAAAAAGGGTGGTGTCTACGCTCCCCTTAACAAACTCCCTTTCTAGTAAAAATGTGCTAAGCCTCTCATACCAAGCTCTTGGTGCCTGCTTTAACCCATACAAAGCCTTTTTTAATTTAAAAACATGATTTGGACATTGAAAACTCTCAAAACCTGGGGGTTGTTCTATAAACACATCATCTTTTATTTCCCCATTTAAAAAGGCACTCTTAACATCCATTTGAAAAAGCTTAAATTCTTTATAACAGGCAAAGGCTAATAGCACTTTAATGGCTTCCAATCTAGCTATAGGGGCAAAAGTCTCCTCAAAGTCTATCCCTTCTATTTGGTTATACCCCTTAGCCACTAATCTTGTTTTATTTCTAACCACCACTCTAGAATCATTCACCTTGTTCTTAAAGACCCACTTTGTTCCAACTATACTTTATCCCTTAGGTCTTTCTACAAGCTCCCAAATATCATTCCTAACAAATTGATTCAACTCCTCTTGCATGGCTAAAATCCAAAACTCATCAGTAAGGGCTTGGTTTATGTTGGTGGGTTCAATCATTGAGATAAAGGCAGAGTGGTTCACCTCCTTCCTAAGTCCATGTCTAGTCCTAACTCTATCAGAAGGGTCTCCTAAGATCAAATTTTTGGGGTGACTTGTAGAGTATCTCCAATCTCTAGGCAAGGTGTGAGAAGGCCCAATTCTTTCCTTCAGATCTATATTTTCTACTCCTTGGAAGACATCTCCTACTCCTTCAATATTTTGGTGACCTACTCCCTTCTCCAAATTTTTTACTCCAATGGTAATCTCTCCAACATCATCATCCTCCTCAACTCCAGGCTTTTTAGGATCAGACTCATCAAATACTACATGTGTAGTCTCTTCCACCATCAAAGTCCTCTTGTTAAATACCCTAAAAGACTTATTTTTATGTGAAAGAAATCTAGTCCAAGTAAACCTCGAGTAGTCATCAATAATCATAAAACCATAGACTTTCCCTCAAAAGCTGGCAGTGCTAATGGGTCCAAACAAATTCATGTGAAGTACTTCTAAAGGTCTAGAGGTGCTAATGTCCTTAGTGGGGTGAAAAGTGGAGTGGACTTACTTTCCTAGTTGGCAGACATCACAAAGGTGGCCTTTTAAAAATTTGAGTTTGGGGACATCTCTAACTAGGTCTTTTTGGGTCACTTTCCTAAGGGTTTTCATACTTGCATGACATAGTCTCCGGTGCCATAACCATGAATCATCAACAATAGTTTTTAAGCAAAATGATGCAACACATTCAATGTTATTTAAATCAAGCATGTACACGTTGTTGATCCTTTTTCCCTGTAAAATAATGTTGTTACTTAAACTTACAATGCATGAATTTGCAAAGAATTATACGATGAAGCCCTTGTCATAGAGTTGACTGATACTGAGTAGGTTGTGCTTTAATCCATCTACAAGCAAAATATTTTCAATTATAAGGTTCTTAGAATTACCAATTATAACTGAGCCTACTACCTTCCTGGTGGTGTTGTCTCTAAGAGTAATCTTGCCTCTTGTCCTGGACTCCAGCGAAACAAATTGATTGGCATCACCAGTCATATGTTGAGAGTATCCGCTATTCAGGTACCACACTCTCATGAGGCCTTTTGTGAGAGTCCACCTACAAGATCATCAAATGTCAGATATAGGAACCCAAATAGGTTTGGGTCCCTTCTTATGAAAAATAGAATGCAATAAATGTGTGGTATGCTGTGGATCATGCACCTTAGGTCTCCATATCCAATGTGTACTATGGTGAACTGTGCAAGTGTGTGAGATGTGTCCTAGCATGCCACTTGAAAACATCTAACTCCAAGAAAATGATTTCTTAATTAGTTTGAGTTATAATGCCTCTTCATAGGTTTTGGGTTTTGATCAAGTGTGGGTGTCATCCGAGGTTTCTTACATGTATCCAATTCATTTTGAATCCTCAAGTTAGTACTTTTTAAGACCTCAATCTCAATCCTCAAATTCTTCTCTATCTCTTTAGATTTCTTAAAATCAAATTCAAGTGAGGTATGTGAAGTTTTTAGTGAATCATGCTCTTCAATTAATTCACAATGCTTTTTATTTAACTCATCAAATTTATCAAGTAGAGCCATATGATTTGAATCAATTGTTGAGTGATCTTTAGTCAAAATTCCATGCTCTTTTTATAAATTCAAAAATTCTAGTTTCAAGCTAGCATGTGTTTTCTTAAGTTTCCTATATGATGCATGATTTTTTTCAGAAACTTCAAGGAGTTGATCATAGAAAAGTTCACATACCTCTTCTTGATTAAGATGGTCGTCTGCCATTAAGCACAAGTTTATTGTCTCATCTTCTGGTTCTATCTCCGATGAATCTGATGCAGAATCCGCCCAAAATGCTATTTGAAGTCTCCTTTTGTCTTTTCTAAACTTGGATTTCTCCTCACTCTTTTCCTTGCTTGTGTGTATCTTAAGTGTAGGGAAATCAACTTTCAGGTGTCCGGGTTTCCTGCATTCATAACAAACCAAATCAGACGATCCTTTAGAATATTTGTTATCCTTACATTTTCTCCAATTTTGATGATGCTTTTACTTCTTCCTTAGAAAGCTTTTGAATTGCCTTGTGATTAAGGCAATGTCATCGCTCTCAGACCCGGAAGAATCAGAGTCAGATTTGTGGGCCTTCAGTGCCACTGTTTTCTCCTTTCTTTTTTCACCTACATCGAGATTTCTTTGATTCACCCCTTGCTCATAAGTAATGAGTGAGCCAAGTAAGTTATCAATCGAATAAGTGTTTAAATTCTTAGATTCAGTGATTGTAGTGATTTTAGCATCAAAAAATGAAGGCAAGCATCTCAAAATCTTGTTTACTTTTTCATAATTTGAAAGTTCTCTTCCTAAGGCATGCAAAGAAGTAACAATTGAGTGAACCTTGTATACATATCAGAAATTGTTTCAGAAAGTTTCATACGAAAAAGTTCGTAGTCATGCAAGAGAATATTCAAACGAGATTATTTTACTTCATTAGTTCCTTCATAAGTAATACACAACCTATCCCAAATCTCTTTTCCAGTAGAGCAAGTAGAAACACGTATGTATTCCTCAGATTTTAAAGTATAGAAAAAATAGTTAAAACACTACCAATGTGACTTCTAATTTAGCGCCCACAACTAGGCAAAGAAACCCTTACAAATCACCTCCTTTTTGCCACCCCCGGCAAGGCAGAGAACCCCACTCCTTTTGCTTCCTCCTGAAGCAGGCAGAGAACCTCGATCGATCGCTGAAGCTTACCTCTCCCAACCCTTCCAATGATAAGAGACTCTAGGGATGAAGAAGTGGAACAATGCTTGGAGCAACCCTTGTGAACTCCCTCACAAGCTCCCCCTCACAATATCCTCTCTCTCTCTCTCTCTCTCTCTCTCTCTCTCTCTCTCTCTCTCTCTCTCTCTCTCTCTCTCTTCTTTAGGTTTTCTCAGGTCAAGACAGCAGCCAAAAGATGTTCAAAAATGTTGAATAATAGCTCTTAAATAGAAGAGTTTCAAAGGAGCTCAATAAATACAAGTTGCCGACTTTATCGTCGAGGATGATAATACTATCATCCTGTACGATCAGTTCAAATCACAGATGATCGGCCAGAACACCGCTATGAAAAATGAACTAGATGATTGGAAATTTGCTTGATCATCCCGGATGATCAGTTCAAATCAGAGGAAAATCGTCCAGAGCATCGCCGGGAATTCGAGCTGTCCGATCCTGATCGGTCAGAACATCGCCTTAAATTTGTGCTAGCCAATATTTATCATCCAGGAGCAACTAAGGGTTTTTGAATATATCGTCCCGGCCGATCCCACGATCGTCATGGACGATGTGATCGTATCAATTCATCCTTAATTCCTTCCTTGATTGCCGGATCAATTTAGGCATAATTGTACAATATCGTCCAGACCGATCTCATGATCGTCTAGGCCGATTTCCAAAAATACAAAAATACTTAAATTGATCATGGCGGCTATTTCTTTCTGTTTTGAGCATATCGTCATGTCCGATAAATGTAGGACTATCAGTTAAATTATGATGGGAGTAAAAATAGAAATTCTAAATCTCTCAAGTGTGTGTGTGTACGGTTACTTAACATCAATCACTTTAAATATTTATAATTGACTCAAGAAAAGGTAAAAAGAAAATTACAGAATGACTCAACCCTAATCTACCCAGTCTTGAGCTGATTCCTTTTTCCGTCCGATCTTTGAATCCTGAAAATGTCAGTAGTAAAAGGCAGTCGAAAAGAAGCAAGAGTGTTTGCTAATCATGAAAACATAATCCATGAAACCGAATTTGTAACATATTCAACTGATGCATAAGAAAATGAATAGTGGATGTGGCCTCCACTTAAATCCAAATATTGGTAATACCAAGTGAGAAACATAATTTAATGCCATTGAGAATGGCCGAAAGCTTAGCATAAACCACATAACACTTATTCAAATGCCATAACCATATTATCCTTATCATCCCTAATGATATCTCCACACACAAACACTTTAGATTTAACAGAACCATCCATATTAAGTTTAAAAGTATTAAGCGGGGGTTTTCTCCAATACAACAAAAAAGGATCCTCCAAGTAAATTTTTAATAATTATTCTTTTGCTACCCATCACTTTGGTATTACTCTACAAACGAAGCTTAGCATAGAACAGTTTAAAAACTTTGTCCTTGATATTCTTAATAATATGATTGTCATCCATGTGAGAGTTATTAAACCTAGCATTATTTCTAGCAAACCACAAGTACCACAAAATCAAAGAAGGGATATTGTTTCTGATATATCCTTTAGAATTAATGAGCTAAGCATCAAGCAAAGTATTAATGGTCATACTCATGTTGTAAATGTTTAACTTGAAAATGTCATCAAAGTGATACCAAATTTTAACAGCAATCGGGCCAAAGACAAACACATGATGTATCTTTTCCACATGAAAGAAACATTGACATTTAGAAGTAATAATGAAACCTTTTTTCCTCAAATTGTCATCAGTAGGGATATAATTATGCAAAATTCTCCACATAAAAATAGAGATGGTCTTTGGGATACTTTTATGCCAAATCATACCGAAAACTTTTTGAACATCTTTTTCACTCTAAACATATGTCAAACATCCATTAAGTTAAATTTACCATTATGAGACAAATCATATAAAAGCAGATCATCAGAATCAATGTTAATGGGCAGATTAAGAATTTTGAAAATGACATTTCCCGAAAGATTTTCAGCCAATTTGATATAATCCCAAGTGTAATCAGTGATAAAAGAGGCAACTTTAGTAGCAGATATGGAAATAGAATTAAAAATAGAAGCAATGAACATACCTCCAAGCCATTGGTATTGCCATAAGAATATATTGGTTATACCAAGCCCCCATTTAAGATGGGGTTTTGCACCCCACTTGATGTTACAAAGTCATTTCCACACTCTGGAGTCCCCAACTTTGTAATAACACATAGAGGGATACTTACCCACAGAATATTTATCATTCATAAATTTGGACCAAAGAGAAAACTTTAAACGAAAATTAAACCAAAATTTAAATGAAAAAGAATGAGATAAATCCAACATATCCTTACAACCTAAATCCCCTTCATTTAGAACCCCACAACACTAGTCCCAGAAGACCAAATAATTTTACAATTCCCATTATAACCACACCAGAAGAACTTATTTATTAATTTCTCAAATCTTCTACACACAATATGAGTAGGTTGCAAAGTTTGGAAAGAATAAACAGGTAAATATCATAAAACACTTTTAATAAGAGTTAATCTACCACCATAAATATGAAAATTAGAATCCCAACATAATAGCCTCTTTTGCACAGAAGTAATAATATTATCAAACAGAAAAATTTTATTTCTACCTTTGTAGAGAGGGACTGCTAAATACTTAATAGGTAAAGACCCTTTAACAAAACTAGTGTTATGCTGGATAATATTAGTACCGTTATTGGGGACCTAACTAGACACAATAAAGCATCTCTTATATTTATTGATAAACAAACCACTACACTTTTCAAAGGTGTTAATAAACCTCATGAGATTGTTAACCCTATTAATTGATGCATTAGCAAACACAATAACATCATCAACAAAACATAAATGAGAAACAGGAAAGCCACCCAAAGTTCTAAAATAGTTGTTAAGAAAATTCTCATACAAGTTAATAAGACCTCTAGAAAAATACTCCATGGCAATAATGAAAAGGGCCAACGAGATATGATCACCTTGTCTCAACCTATGAGAGAACTAAAAGAAACCGTGACTATTGATGATGATAGAAAAAAAGCTAATTTCAATCAATTATTTAATCAGATTAACAAAACCAGAATTAAAACCAAATAATTTCAAAATGTGATAAAGGAAATCCCAGTTGATATTATCATAAGCTTTGACAATATCCAATTTGAAAATTATGTTCCCACCAGGCACCTTAACATCCAAATCATTTAAAATTTCTTGAGTAAGTAAAATGTTATCCGATATAGAATGACCCAGACAAAAGAAGTTTGATTAGGGGCAATAATTTTTTTGGTGCAAAGGAGTCAAGTGATTCACAATCAACTTAGAAATAAATTTACTAAAAAAAGTACACAAACTGATAGGTCTAAAATTATTCCAAGAATCAACCCCATTCTTCTTAGGAATAAGCACAATAGAGGAAAAGGAAATAAACTTATGTATCTGATTGATAGAAAAAAAAACAAGGATAGCATCAAAAAGATCAAAACTCACAATATCCCAAGTTTTTTGGAAAAAAAAAAAACAAATTCTTGTAACCATCGGGGCCAGACACAGAGTCAGGATTCAACTCAACCACAGTTTTCTTAATTTCCTCCAACGAAGGAGGAATAGTTAAAGCCAAATTATCCTCATGATTAATAAAACTGGGAATAAAAATAGGATTATCAATAGGGTCAGGATTGAAATGGTTATTATATATATATTTTAAAAAAATGCACATCGGACTAAGCAATCTCCCCAACATCTTCAATGTATGCCCCATCATCAGAATCAATTTTATGAATCCAATTCCTAGCTCTATTCCTTTTAACAAAAGCATGAAAAATACTTAGTATTATTATCCCCATCAATAAGGTTCTTAGAAGCTGCTTTCTGCTTGCAATAAGTTTCTTCTTGATCATGTAAATTACACAAATGAGTTTTAGCCAATTGAAGAGCACAAACATTAGCATCAGAAGGATAATCTTACAACAAATGCTCAAGAACAACAACTTTCTTTTCAGCCATCACAATGTTAGAAAATAAAATTTTGAAAACATTTTAGTTCCACCAATTAATTTTTTGTTTGAGTCTTTTCAACTTGAGCCATAGTCTATTCATACCAAAAATAGAATTATCGTGGTGAAGGGGGGCATGCCAATTTTCCTGAACCTCACCAATGAAAGATTGATCCAATAACCACATGTTTTGGAATCTGAATTTGGAAATGAAGATGTCATTACGAGGCTTAATCGTGACAAGTAAAGGAGTGATCAGAAAGAGTTCTACTAAGGTGCTCAACATGCGTAGAGGTAAAAGTATTAATCCAACAATCATTGAACAAAACACAATCCAACCTTTGCCAAAGACTGCCACGGTTCAAGGTAAAATTACTACCAGTAAAACCAATGTTAATGAGGTTACAATCAAATATCATGCTATTAAAATCCTCCATAGATTGATAGACCAAGGCAGAACCCCCAAGTCTTTCACTATGAAAGGAGATAGTGCTAAAATCACCACCAACCATCCTGGGAGAGTTAATACTATTGTGAAAAAGAACAAGTTGGTCGCACAAAGTCTTTCTACTACTACGAGAGGAGGCTGGATAGACAAAATAAAACAAATCTATGATAATGCATATAACCAATATGATAATGAATCACCTAAGTGAAATCTCCCATAATATCAATAGTCAAAGGATCTTTCCAAAAAACCTAAATTTTATTAGAAATATTAGCAACAGCATGGTTAAAACCCAAAAATCTTGCAATACTATTTATTTTATCACTAGAAATAAAAAGCTCAATCAAAATCAACATGAAAATATAATGAATACGACACAAGTTCTTGACTCTGACTCTAGTAGAAAGGAAACCAATCCCCTTAACATTCCAAATAATAAACTTAATCATGAGAGATAAATTGTGCAGCATGAGATCTGGTGGATCTAGGAGATTTAAGCACAACATTCTTATGTTTCTTGTTCTTTTTAGTAAACACATGATGGAAATCACTTCCTCCTCACAATTTTCTTTAGAATTATTAACCTTATTGTCACCACCAATCTTAGAAGTTAATTGTTGATAAATAGTTTGAGAAACCTTATAATAATTTACCATAGGGGCTTCCACTAATTCACCTTGCTCAAATTTACCTTCCTCAAAACTTTGTTCACCAACAACCTGCACAAGTGAATTAGAAGCATTATTAGTATGTAAATTGGCCTCCTTATTAAGAGTATTACTATTAGTCTCAAGTGAGGTCTTATTAGTAGAGCAAGATAAATGGACACTATTAATCATGTTGTTATGCTCAATGACTAGCACAAATTTACCTATAAGTGAACTAGTTTCCACCCTTTGCTCCTCTTCTTTCAAATTGTTGGTCAAGGGTAAACAATTAGTGTTAATAGTACCAAATTGAGGATCCACCTTCCCATCGACCTTGGGGGAAAGACAAGATGGAATTTCACCTGCCTGGAGAGATGAGGGAATCACAACATTTTGAACCAGATTTGGAGTTCCCCCATGCTCGTTATGTACCTCAACAAATTTCTGCATAGGATTCGAATTTCCTATAATTTCCCTTGTAGATTATTAGCTGCATTCTTATGCTTGTGTAAATGAGGATGTAATTTAAAACATTCAAAGTTACCGTGACCATGCATTGTACAAAAAACCACAAAATATAAGGAAATTTTCAAATTCAACTTTTTGTTGATACCCATTGATCTTAGAGCTTATCCAAATTTCCTTAGGGTGCTTCTTCAAAATGTCCATTTCAACCAAAACCCGAGCAACATATAGTCTAGAAATTGAAGTAGTCGCTTGGTCCATCTGCAAAGGTCTACCGAAGATGGAAGCTAACACAAAAAGAATTTTTGGAATTGAAAAAATGCAGCCTTAGGTTAGGGAATGATATCCAAATAGGGGCTATAGGCGATTCTTCTATAACGTCAAAATTAGTGTCCATTTAAGAAGACTCATTTGACAACCGACGACGTAATAAGCTCTTCTCAAAAAAATATGACTATAGTCAAGGTCATTAGAAAGTTGTATAGCAACATGTCGTTGATCCATCAAATTGAACAAAAAGGTACCTAAGATTTTAAGGTTAACAAAAAACTTGCAAATAATGTCCAAGTTAGGTCGATGCAGCACAAATTTACCTATAAGTGTAAAAACGAAAGGAGCAGTGAGGTTAGCAATAATGTTATCATCAATGATCAAATCCGGTAAACCTTTAAAAGAAATGTGAATGAAATCGATTTTAGATCTAGAGGACGAAACACCACTCTCAAGAACTTCCTTGAAAGAGCGAGATTTACCTTCCCCATTCGCAGTGAGCTAAGGGTTAGATGACGAAGGAGTCGTCCTCACCCTAAAACTAACAAAAATGCAAAAGGAAAAACAAAAATCACACAGCAAAAAGGTAACTAGAAAAAGCATGAAGAGAATCAACGAATATTAGCCACAAAAATGCTCCACGATGAAGCGGAAGAGCGACAAAGGAGAAGCCCTAGAATCACCTCAACATTGCCAGAGAACAGAGCAGAGAACCAACACCATTATACTTAAATGTTATACAAAATTTTAAGAAACTTGTTAAGTCTAAATTAGGATCTTCAACAAGAGTTCCTCCAAGTAAGAAATTTTGAGCCATTTGAATTATGACAAATTTTAATTAAAATTATTAGCTTAGATCATAGGTCTATCATGGCTCTGATGAATTCCATCTACTAAAGGGTTAGTATAATCCCTAAGAGTTCTAGAATGATCTTAATCTAATACATGTTATGCCATTTTCATAATATTTTTTATTTTTCAAAAATTTTAAAAATTTTTCTATTTGATATAATATTTAATTAAAGTGTTTTAGATTGATGAGTGTAAATTACATATCTTTTCTAATGAGACTCTTAATTATATATATGATTTAGAGAATATGCATCCCTAGATCTCTATCAAACTTATAGGAGTAAAAAGAATATCTAAACAATTATATATGTCGTTAAGAACCAATAATATTTTACATCCTATGTCTGGGCATGCAAACATCCATCTCAATATTCCTTGTTATTCTTGTATTTCATCATCGAGGCTATACATCACACTATATTTTAAATACATATATGACCACTATGTGCATTAAATATAAATAAGGATAATATTGAAAATATCTTTTAATAGCTATAGAATAAGAGTCTTCATTAATACTTAACCTGTACTGTATATCATCAATCCAAAAATAAGAGATTTAGCCAAATATAGAATGAATAACAAGCTAACTCATTTTCCTTAATGAAGTATGAAAATAAAGGAGGATTAAAGTATCTCTTATACACTATTTCTCCCTTAAGCTTATAGCATTGCTTCAAGAGACACAAGGTAAATATTTCAATTGATTATATCTTATACTTCCCTAGCCTACTTTAGATTTTACTTGGTGAGGGAACTAGAGAAGTATTCTTAAAAATACTAAATTTTGCAAAAGTGATTGAAATCCCTTACAAATATAACATCATAACTATATATATAAAATATAAAAAAAGGTATATAGCACTACGATGTTTCAAAGAATAACATTGTGGCGCCCTTGAAATGAACTAGCATTTCATCGTTGATGCTTTTGCACCGTTGTGGTGCTCGCTGATGTGGATTTGTTATTTAGTGAACAATCACATCTTTTCAGTTAGAGAATGTGACCAGTACAAGTTACAACTATAATGTTGTAGTGTTGTGGCATTTAAAAATAAAGAATCTAGTACTACCAAGCTTACCTTTTGACATCGCGGTGATGGTAATGCTGCGGCGCTGCGCTTGGAGATAGAGAACTTAGCGTGGCAATGCTCAATTTTTTGTGCCTCAAAGGTATTGCATATGGTACTACATCGTTGTTTGATCAGGTGTCGTGACAGTGTATACTACTTAGAATTTTTTGTCATGTTTTAATTTTTAAGCACAAAAATAATTATAAAAATACATTTTCACTAAAAATAAAACACATAAAATAATATATAATTTACACTTATCAGTGGGACTCAATATCACTATTTAATTAAGAATTTAGATGATACACGTCTTTGGCAATTCTCAACTTGTCATAAAGCAGGTGTTAGGCATCTACTAACTTAGCAAGCTAAGGTTATTTCACTATTACAAATAGGTTCTTGAGTAAATGAATAAGATATTGAACATCACTTTGATATTGGTCTCCCAAGCTCTTATAGAAAAGCATACTCTCTAGCAAAGTTGGTTAAAGATAGGGTGAGCATAAATGATGATTGTGTTGAATGGAGTCCACACTTATTGAGTGTTATATCTATCCTTCTCGTAAACGTCACATAGAAAGAAGTCATCAAATTCAAGCCAATATAATATAACTCTGGTTGCCTCACTCTCTACCTTAAATCATTTTTAGAATCAACAAGATAAACCTCAAGTCATAAAGAAGGCATAAGTTTGGCAAATCCTCAAAATTATAGCTAGAAGTTATGATGGTTGAAGATCAAATTGGAGACAACCTTTCATTAACTATTTCAAAAAAGACAAACTTTTAATGAACAAATTAATAAAGATCCTTTAACCGAATGTCACTACTATGTTTGGTGACTAAAGAAGCATATAAAGTTGTGGTGAAGATTCATGAAGAACTCTATGGGGCACAAAAGTCAGGTCTAAAAATGGCCATCAAAATCAAGAAAATAAGTTATTATTGGGCATCAATGGTGAAAGATTAAATTGAAAATGTGAAGAGGTGAAACCAAATGCTAATTCCTTCATAGTTCCTTGCATCAACTACCAAATCTGTTACACCATAGTTGCATCCTGACTATTTGAATATTGGGGAACAAATATAATTGACTCAATTAGCCCACTAACATTAACTGAACACTATTTTATCTTAACATAAACTAATTATTTCTCTATATTGGTCATAACATTAACTACATATTTCATATTCCATAGTGTATTATTTTTTTAATATCCTAACATTTGAAAACACTAAGATAAATAGATTCATCAATCAATATAAATTTTATTGATGATATTAATTGATTTATAAATCAAGAGTGAATGTCTTGGCTGAAACATTCAATAAAATACTAATGAAGCTACTAAAACAGATCCTCACAAAAATTTGAAAGAATGACTTACAAAAATGTTAGATTTGTTATGGGTGTATTATACTACTTACAAGGTGCCAATAAAAACCACTCTTTACATGTTTGTGCTTCGAGCTGAAGTAGTATTGGCACCTAAGGTTGAGTTTCCATTACTTCTAGTCATTATTTATTGTGATCTAACTTAAGAGTAGAATCTTTCTTGATGATGGTAGAGCTTGACGCATGGCATGAAATTAGACTATGAGATTTATTGAGAAAATATATTAACATCTTTTAATTGACTGGAGCATCCACCAGCATTCCTAGAAAGGGAGCTAGTACTAATGTTGAGTAGGTCAATCATTCTCCTTCAAAGAATTGGTGGAAAATTTGACTAAAATCAGAAGTGCCCCTTTGTATTTGAGGCTTACTAAGGAGCCAATTAGCTTATCAACATGAGTTATCAAAGACCAGTGTTAATGATCAAGGGCCAATTTTCAAAGAAGTACAATGCTTTATGGTGCGGAATGTTGGCCATTAAAAGAGAAGCATAATACTAAGTTAAGTGTTGCAGAGATGAGGATGCTTAGGTGGATGAGTGGCTTGACCCTTAGAGATAGGATATGAAATGAGTATATACATGAAAAGGTTGGAGTAGCTCCAGTTGAAGATAAGATTAGAGAGAGTCGCCTTAGATTGTTTGGTCACATTAAACGGAGGCCTTCCGATGAACCATTAGGAAAGTTGAGGTATTATATTCGACTTATGTTAAGAAAGGTAGAGGTAGACTTAAAAAGACTTGGTTAGAAAATATTAGAAATAATCTTTCTTTATTAGATTTAAATGAGAATTTGACTTTTAACCAGGCACAATGGCGAAAAAGGATTCATGTAGCCGACCACACATAGTGGGATAAAGGCTTGATGTTGTTGTATACTTGCTAGAATAAAAATGTACCCTCTTTTTTGAATCAATGAGTGTACATAAATATTATTGAAATTATCTTACAAAATAAAAATGCATTATTTCTAGAATATCATAAAAGGTGTATTCTAATTTTCTTGAAACTCTCTCGTCAAGAAAGAATGTATTTCTAAATTATCATAAAGGTTCTACGTGCAAGATCGGGGCATTTTTAATTTAAAAATTTAAAACATAAGGACTATCAAAATTCTCCTCTAAGATAAGGGTATTTTAAATATTTATTTGGGTTGACATCCAACTAAAATCTCTAAATAAATATTTAAAATCATTGATAATGCAATTAATAACTTTTTGCAAAAATGGAGCAAAGGAAAATGACTGCAACTAACCATATATATGATCATTAAAAAAGTTATAAGGTCTATTCCTCAGCTCGTCGTCATAAAGTTCAAATGAGAAATTTTTTATTCTAGCATTCTCAACAAATAAAGAGAGATAAGTGTGAGCTTCTATAGTTCAAGTCCAATGCTCAAACATGTGTATATGGATAGATTCAATAAGCTTAAATATGATAGAGTCGCTGACTTCCTCTATTTAACATGCCAAGAGAATAGGTCATAATAGAAAAGACCTTATTTTTATTTAGCTTGATGATAAATGCTGTCAAGTTTAAAGCTCATCCAGCTTTAAGATTCAAAGTAGTTTAGATTTAAGGAAATAGTTTCATCGAACTATTCATCAATACAATCTAAGTAAACTAAATTCCGTATGACCATGTTCCAAAACCTTAAAAGCCAAGCTTCCAAGTTAACATGATATAATAAATTAGATCAGTGAAGCAAGACCTTCAATAGCTTTATTTTAATATTCAAACGAGTATATAAGATTGTAATCAATAAGCCCAGATGCAACCGAGTCGTTGATAACTTTTTCTTACTTAGTAATCCATAAGAAGAGTTTTTTTGTATGAAATCCCTTGTATTCAACTGATAAATAAGGTTGGAATCAACAAGACCTAGTTTAACTTAGTCGTTGATAGCTTTGCTTACTCAATAAGTTATAAAAAGAGGTTGTAATAAGAAAGCCACCATTTCTTCAACATGAGAATAAGAGTTAGCAACTCCTAAGCTTATTAATTTGATGAATTCAAGTAATCTAGATCAAGTAGTTCTTCCTAACTTGCTAAAGATTCTCTAAAGCTAAGAAAGGTCTTGTGGCAATCAAAATTAATATGGAGCAAGCTTATGATATCATGTGATGGTCGACATTAAGGCAAGTGCTGAAGTATTTCAATTTTCCTTTAAAATTCTCTGAACTTCTATTGGAATGTGTGATGGATCCAAGATTTTCTATCTTGGTTAATGACAATAATTCTAAGTGGATAAAACTTGAAGTGATTTTAGACAAAGTTGTCCCTTGTCTCCTTATTTGTTCATATATTCTTCCCAACTTTTAACGAATGCTTTTATTCAAAAAGGAGGGAAGCTTGAAATCAAGCTTGCTCCTAATTCTCGTAAGATTTCTCATTTATTATATGCAAATGATATTCTTATTTTTTTTGTGAAGTTGATTCTAGGAGTGTGAAAAAAGTAAAAGGGATTCTTTCTAACTACTGCAAGTGGTCAGGCCAAAGAATAAATGTGTAGAAATCTGTTATTCTATTTCACAAATATGTCAATATGAAGAAGAACAAAGTCATCTCACGATTATTAGATTTTAAAATTGTAAATGTGATGAAGTATCTAAGAGTGAAGATTGCTTTGAGGAGACTTTTTTGCTTTAGATTTTCAAATCTATTGGAAAAGAATTTGAGTAAATTGGTTCGGCGAATAGATTTATCTCTTTAGAAAGGAGGATGGTCCTTGTCAAATCTATTTTTCTTTCATATCCTATATTCTTGGCTATGAATTCTTTGATTCTTATGGGAATATAAATAATTTTGATAAAATATGTAGATGTTTTATTTAGCATAAGAAAGATGGTAAAATTAGTCTTCATTATGTTTTTTTAGGATGTATTATGCAAAGCAAAATATAGGGGTGGTCATAGCCTTCATTCAGCAATTTTTAAAGTAGGTCCTATTCGTGTTATATTTGCTTGGAATCTCTTTAATAAATTGAACTCTCTTCTTAATCGTAACATTATTGACAAATATGGAAGAGATATTTAGAATCCTAAAATTAAGAGAGGGAGTTCGGTTACTTGGAGGATTATTATTAATGGTGCTTTGTTCCTCCGACCAATTGTTAGAATGGAAGTTTCAACTGGGGAATCTATAAATATTCTAAATGCTGTATGGATTCTAGATAGGAGTATTATGAAATGGCCTACAATTGTTGTTGATATGGAAAATGAGGGTTATTGTTTTAACAACTTTATCTTAAATGGTTCTTGAAATGTGGCTCACCTGAAAATTTATTTTGGCAAGCACTTCGTTGAGCTGATTGAATAGATTCCAATTAATACTACATTGCTGACGGATCATATGGAGTTGAAGGCGAAGGAATCTGGGAAAATAATTGCAGGTTTAGTGCAAGAAGATTTGATGGAAGATTTTGACGAAGACAATTATTGGAGCTGGATTAAAAAAAGCTAAAGCTTTGACCTCGTGTGGAGCTATTTTGGTGGCATTTATCAAATGATGCTATTCCATCTTATGTTTTTTTAATGCATAGAAGGTTATCATATCTGAATGGTTGTCCAAAAGGATGTGCTACTATGGAAGAAAAGAATCATATAGCTGATGAGTGTTCTATTCTTATTCTTGTGATAAAACTTCTTAACAAATGGGGATTCCAAGTGTCGATTTATTCTTCCTTTGTGAATTGCACTGAAATTTTTATAAGGATTTCATATAATAATCCTTTTATTGAAAATTTATATTGTACATCAGTTTTATTTTCTTGGAAGAGTAGGAACGTAGTTATACATGGTGGAAAAGTGGATAATTTAGTTTGTATTGTTGCAAATACTATATCTTTTTCTTCGGCATCTTCTCTTGTTTAGTGTCGATTTAATCAACAAATTCAGCTGTCTTCTTCTTAGCATCCTCCTCCACCCGAATGGCTAGAGGTTAACATAGATGCTTCTCTTTTAAGATCTAATAAAGGTGATATTGGCGGAGTATTCAGATATCATAAAGGAAGGTTCTTTCTTGCTTTCAGCTTTAGCTATTTATATTGAGATGTAGCCCTGTTAGAGATGATGGCAATTCATTCATTAAAGAAGATTATTCAAGATTGAATGTTGGAAGCAAAAGGTATCATTATTGAAGGGGATAATTTTAATATTATTAAACTTCTTCAAGGATCTAATGGTGTTTACAATTTGAGGTTTAAATTATTATTGGAGGAAGATATTTCTTTTCTAAAGGAGTTTAATCAAGTTTTATTCAATTTTTCCAATAGGAGTTGTAGTAAGTTAGTTGATTTATGTGTTAACTATGCTTTTCTTAGTGATTTTTTTTTTGGGATGATATTGGTTGTGTTGATATTTCTCCATCGTTTTTGTCATTATTAAAGGAGAAATATGATGGTTCAGGTTCTCTTTAATTAGGTTTTAATTAGTTTTCATTTTTAATGTTATTGGCATTTTCTTCAAAAAACAAAAACTGGCTAAAGCTTCAAGGTATTATCAAATGATGGTCTTCAGTAAGCCTACCAAGAAAAAAATGAAGACCAAAGAAGCGTTCCTTCTTTAATAAGACTGAAAAAGCATAAAGAAAATAACCAAATAAGTCACTTGAAGTTCATCAAAGGCCTACAATCGAACCTTGGGAATCTTCCCATCAACAAGTCATTAAGGCACAAAGCTCTGAACTGCAAAATAGATTCCACCGGTGCAATCATGGCATCAAATTTACCAGAAAGGTTGCTCATCCATGACTTACGTAAGCAAGGATGAAAGTGACAATGGGCAAGCATGATGCTATGTAAAAATCATTAAATGTCATCAAATCATGAAATAGACTACACCATTGTGTTTGGAACATCAAAGCAACCTAGGGAGGACCATCCATGTCCAATTCAAGCAAACATGAGTGAAAAAATGGATTGGGCAATGATCAGATGCCACCCTATTAAGATGTTTAATTGGCATATCTTGAAATAAACTCAGTAGACTTGAGCTTACTCCATATAAAAGCAGGTCCAATAAAACTAGGGTCCACCAAATCATTTGTTGCCATGAACTCTTCCATTTCATTAGCAGCTAAAGAGTGCTTAAAAGGCTTACTACCTCTGTTTTCCTCTTGGGAAATGATACAATTAAAATCACCACAGACCATAAGAGGCATACTAGTTTCATGATTTAAAGATATATCATCTCATAAAGATCTTCTAGCCATCCTTTCAGTACTTGCATACACCACAACAATCTCCCAACAGATTCCATCAGAATTCTGAATCTTACCCATCAAACATTGTTGTGTTTATAACTTTTTATGAAAAGATACCAACCCATCTTTCCAAAGCATAAGAATTCCACTGGCCTTCCCAACGAAAGGTTGGAAATCAAAATTCCAACCTCTACCAATCAATTTATCCACATCATTCTTGTAGAAACCTTCAACTTCGATATCTACCAATCCAATGAAATTCACATTATTTTCCCCTACTATATTCCTTAAATAGTTGCTCGCCGAAACCTTGTGAGCCCCCCTACAATTCAAACAAAGGATGATCATCATTTATTTACCAAAGGGGACGCATCCCCGTCGATCGAACAAACATTATCACCACAACAAAGGCTATTACCCAAATGATTTTCACCCACCTCCTTACCTTTGCCAAATCTGGACTGAGGCAAATTTTCATATGGGCCAAGGCTAGCTAATTCTTTAGCTAAAAGCACACTAGCAACATTACCTTTTTTTTCCTTCTTTATTTTGAAAACTCCAACTCTACCATTCTTTCTTTTAGGTATAACCAAAGTTGTTTTTCTTGCATTTGCAATTTTCTTATTTTTATATCAATAATCATTTTGTCTAATGAATCAGGCGGCTCTCTCTCGTCCTCAAATGCTTGGACAACATTCTCATTTTGGATTTCCCCAGGTTATGTCAACTCTGTATGAGCTTCGCTAGTTGCATTTGAGCTTCCTTTTGGAACTTCCTTCCAAACCTCCTTTGACTTCTTTTCATGCACAACATTTCTGTTTCTACTATTTCTCCCTTTACGTCTGGTCACCATAGTCCATCTACCATAATCTTCATCAATCTTTACATTATTTATATCAAAATTCATACTTTTATCTTGATCACAAGAATAAATGTTGTTACCCTTACTAACAACATTACTTTTTTCATCATTCAAAACATTCATTATCTTATTCTCTCATCCAGTTGTATGAATTCCTCCCACATCAATGCCTGTCTCCTTGCATACCTCCATCGTATGACCAATCTTCCCAAATTTAGAGCAAATTATAGGAAGCCCTCATATTCAATATGTTGGAAAAATCTCCCTTCTAATCCTTGAGCCCAAACTCCCTTCGGCAACCTTCTATCAAGATTAATTCGGACACAAACCCTAGCATAAGATCACCTCACCCATGAGGATGTGTGAGCATCCTTCAGTAGTAGTTTCCCAACAATAGCAGCCAACCTTGCTAGATTTTCAAAGTCCCAATATTCAAGCGTTAGATTAGAAAACCTTATCCAAACTGGAGAAGAGAATCCTTTAAGAGAATTATTGGTTACACTCAGCATCCATTGATCCACTCCAATAATTTTCCCCATCACAAACCAGGGCCCCCAATAAGAATATTGTTCCTTGCTTCAACTGTCCAAACCAATAAATGAAGCAATCCAACCCCATTGGATTCACTTGAATTAAGCCAAGATGCCCCCATTTTCTCTAATCTCCCTCTGAACTACCCATAAAGGCAACTTTTTTCCAAGCAATCTCACCACCAATGCTTTGTCAAGCTTCTCCATCTTACTTCGAGCCCTTTCTAAATTTAATGAAACCAAAAAGAAAATCTCGATTCAATTCAGGATTTCTTCGATACAAAAAAAAGATGAGATTTTTCTTCTTAAAATAAATAAGATCAGAAATAAGATTCAGATAAGTCTGGAAATTAGGAACCCTCGATTCAAAAAGTGAAATTCTAATATTTTCTATTTTATATTATAATCCTTAACTTTTCGAGGAATCCTTCATCAGTGGTTGTGAATGACTGACTTTTTCAATCCGTCTTCCCTGATAAAATTCATCTTATTTTTTTAAAAGATTAATGGGACATATTTTGGCTTTACCCAAGCCTATTAGGTTCTGAATTCTTATTCATCCTCTTTTCCTCTTCCAAATTAGAACGAAAATTAATCATTATAGCTCCCTTCAAAACAAAACTCGAACCATTATTCAACGCCATAAAACTAGAAGGGTTATACCCCTCCAAATCAAGTTTTTTTTCCACCATCTTTCTCTGATCATGCAATCCTTCCTTCACCAGAGTTTCTTGCTTTTGATCAGACCCCATGCCCCGTGATATATCCATGTGATCTTCTCTTATTTGGCACGATCTAACAAAACAATTCAAAAATTCTTTTCCCGCCAAGAATTCCTGTTGAAGATTTCTACTTGAATTCATCATAACTTCCATGCGATTCAAATATGAAATATGATCTTGATTAGCCAAGATCACTTTCGTACCCTCTCGCCCTTGCTCCAACTCCAATCCTTATTGATCCAGATTTAAACGAATCTTTTCACCGCTCCCCATTACGAGCTCATACAGAACTGTATCTTCAAAGGATAAGGAACATGAGCAATTCCTCTTCACATCAACTTCTATTACTGGAGAATTTGTCAAAGAAAGCACCTTACCATCATCGCTGTCAATCAGCCCCTTCCCATAATCGCCAAACGAGAAAACCTTTACTGTCGAACCTTCAACATCACAAACACCGAAGCCTTGACTACCACTTTCTTCTAAACTGCTACCATTATCCAACAATCTCCCTCCACCGCTCCTCCTACAGTGGCGAGAGGGTGACCGATGGTCACCCCCATCATATCCCAAAGCTTCTCTCTCAAGAACCAAAACTAGAGAGAGAAAAAAAAAACTGGACAAATGAAACCCTTGGCAATCATGGATATACACTCAGCTTCAATATATGTATCATTTTGCTTTATTGTTATTTAGCCAATACTCTAAGTGGATAAACACAACTTGCATATAACCATATGAAAAGAACCCTCCTAACAGTATAAATAGGCCTAGTTAAGAAGGAGAACCAATTCAAAAAAAAAAAAAAATTCAATTAGTTGGGTCAATTGAGCTCAGAAAGGTAGTAACTGTAGAGATATTATGAAAAGAACCCAAATGGCACTCCATTCTCATCCCAAACGCACTCTTGCACACCCAAATAACTGTTTAGAGGACGCTAATATTAGAAGAAGCATACCAACAACAGGGCAACACATCCATGATACTAGCAACAACATAATGAATTCCTCCCCAATCCACCCAAAAACTAGGAAAAACCAATATAAATATTTCAAGGCTCGTCAATCACTATGAAATTTCAACAACACCAAAGGAACCACCCAGGAAACAAACCAGACTTACCACCCATACAGCTAACGTACCGAAATAGAGTATCAGCGATAAAGCAAAGCAACCAAAATGAGTAGACCAAGGAAGAAGAAGAGCGACAATTAAGGTTCAAATCAGGATAACAATTGATCCAATCATAGCTCCAACCCATACCATCATTACTGATAGTAATTTTGAAATATGAAAGATCAAGATAAGAAAAGAGATGGATCCCACTGGGTCAAAAGCAAGACATAAATAACATCTTAAAATGTCAGACCACAACATGGCAAAAGAAACAAAAATTCCATAATAAACTTTCTCACATATGGTAAACGAACAACATATTGGGATAGAATCAAAGATGAACCTATTTAAAAAAAAAACCCTAAACCCTTCCAACCAGAACCAATGATAAACATAAAGGTATGGTACAAAAGAAGACTAGGACAGCACAACATAGAAGAACATAAACTCAACCAAATAAAGTATTAACCATCAGAAACCACAATAAAAACACTTTAAAAAGGATCATCAACACGAAGAATCAGCAGATAACCAACACAAAAGAGCCGATAAAGAAGAGGGGCTAGTTAAAATGAATATAAGGGAGGCGAAAGCGATCTAATCTAGCCAACCCTTGAATCTCCTTTGGTAAAGAATGTTTAGAAAATTCAATGAAACCAGTTAAATTATACCCTAGTTTGGCAAGAGAATCAGCAACAACATTTTCTTCCCGCAAGATATGAGTAATAGAATAAATAATGAAGGAAAGCCAATACTTAATATTTTTTAACCTATAAAAATTAGCAGAATTAGAAGAATAATTTCCCTTAATATAATGAATTAAGAGCATAGCATCCACTTCAATCCAAATATTATTGATGCCTAAAGAGATGCATAATTGAATACAGAAGAGAAGACTCTCAATTTCAGCTTTAATAGCAGTATTAGCAGTACTGAGACCTGCAAAGTGGCAATCATGGAACCATTAAAATCTTTAATAATACCACCAAAAACAACATTCAAATTATTCCTATACCCATTAGTATTAAGATTAAAATAGCCCCCCACAGGCTTCCTCCAATTAATAATTCTATCTTTAAAATGGTTTGGGGTTGGGGGGGGGGGGGGGGGGGGGGGGGGGGGGGGGAGGAAGAAAAGCTTAGCCAAACTCACAACATGATGAAATCCTTTAAAAGACAACTCTTTAATACATTAATTACAAACAGCTGATAAATTTTATCCTTAACTTTAGAAAAAAATACTTATAGCATTCATTTTAATTTCATGTTTAGAATCATTCCTACCACTCCATAAAAACCAACAAATAATAACAAGGAGGATGCTTATAATATGACCTTTAGTAGGAATGAGCCACTCCTTAAGAAGATTAACTATAGAGTTATAACGAGTAAAATATTGCACATTAAACATGCTGTCAAAATGTAACCAAACTTTCATAGAATCGGGCCTTGAATAAACAAATGGCATATTTTCAATATGATAACAACATTGACATTTGGAGACTATGTAAATACCTTTTCTTAATAAAATAGAATCCAAAAGCAAGTAATTATGCAAAATTCTCAATAAGAGAAGAATATGAGGGAGGTATGCTAGCATGCCATAAAGCCAAATAAAGAGATTGTTTAGGAAAAATTTGCTTAATAGAATTCCAAACCTAATTAATAGCAAAATTACCATCATTAGAAAAATTAAACAAAATGAAAACCACTAGATCTAATACTACTAAAATTATACTATTTATTCAATTTTAGATCTACACAAATGAAAACCACTAGACTCAATTCATGTTTTCCTTCAACTCCATCTCTAGTCTTATCAACAACAAGAATATATTAGCAAAAAACATACACTAGAGTACATCCTCTTGCAAATGTCTAATAATAACATCCATGACCAAAGAAAAAAGATATGAGCATAAAACTAATCTTTGTAATTGTTTCTATAATGAATGCGTAGGCCCCGTCGTGAGTTTTCCCTTAAAAAAAAACTAAAATAAGAAAATAATTGGTCAACCTACCTTGTGTTTAAACACAAGTAACAACTGCTGCATACACATCATTAATGACATGAATATAAGTCAACTCTTTTCTTTTCAAGAACTCTCCATAGTTTTTTTTTTTTTTTTTTTTTTTTGAAAATTTATCAAAATGCTCTCTAAATAAAAAAATATCATATGTAAATCCTTCTTATTTTCTCTATACTTCCTCATTAAATCCCTCAAAATATATAAATTCCATAGTAGACCTACCCGACATGAATCATGATTGATTTTGAGAAATATTAGTATCATGTCGTAACCTATTCACAATTACCCTCCCATAGTTTCATTTTATAATACATTAACTTCAATCCTCTAGTTATATATTTTTGATAATAAGAACCAACACACACATCTTCATAAACGTCAAAATGATATTAAAAAGGTGGATAATAACAATGCAGTTGCCAAGTCCCAAGACCTAGATAAAAAATGTGAAGGATTGCATTTGATAGTCGATAACCAATGTAAAACTTATCGAACAATTATGACAAAAAATTGATAAAATATAATTTTAAGGATCTATATAATACAAATTTTCAAGCTAAAACAGGAAATGAAAACAATATCTGGAATAATATGCATTAGTCCTCCGTTCAAAAGGGAGAAGCTGTAAAATTATTAAGTTTATAATCAATATTTTTAAATCATTAGAGAACTAAATGTTCCATTACAATCAGATCCAGACGTCCATAACTGATCAGCTTATTCACAGAAGAAGAAAGACGTCAGTTCAAGTAGGAAGTTCAATCCAACCTTTCTTTCATCAGCTTAAGGATGTCTCTACAACCAAAAATTGTGGAGCAACGGCAAACGAAAATACTTACACCCATCAAAACTACACTTGCAGGCTTCTTTGTATCGTAACATATACTATTTAGATAAGATTTCACCTATGACCTGTTTCTGACCAAAAAGATGAGATTTTTTCAAGAAAGGATCCTAGATGACGAGTCCACCACATAAGCCATGAGTTTGCATCAATTAAAGCAGGGACAAAAGAAGCCCTTTCTTTTCAAGTTTTCCGATGTAACGCGAAATGGCTACGGAATATCTCCTGCAAAATGGAAACACTAAATTGACTTAGCTTGCAGATCTAAGTTTTAGCCTTCCAGATTAGAATGACTTCTTATCACAAAGTTTATCTTCGCAAATATTGCATTAAAACTACGGAACAGATACAGATGATAATAAATTGCTAAAAGCAGAACTAAAATGAAATTATTCAAACAAATTAAAATGCTTAAATATGAGTGAGAGTATACATTTAGAGCATAGAACCTTCACAGATGGCAAGAACTTAGATGAGGCCGTTTGAAGGAGAAAATATTATTATTAGGGTGAAGGAGAAGGATTTTGGCATCAGAAGTACCTGCGATGGCCTATGGCAATGTAGAATGATTAATGAACCAGCAATCATTAAGATATCCGTGCAATTAATGTAGGGAGAGATTAGAATATTATAAAAATCATCAACACTAAAGGCATGCACAATATATTGCTGGTTATGCTTGGAATATTTACATTTATTTTAGTTTTAAGAATATTCTTAGGCGTTAAGTAATTTTATGCCTGTACAAAAACAACTAATGTATTTGATAGGATAAGTTAATTAGATGATGAATAAGAATGAAATTAATCATGAAGTATGAGCTTTAGTTTCCTTCAAGGGATTCCAAAACATCACATCTGATGCAGAGGAATCCTAGATTTAATGCCAATGAGACTATCAGGTGGAATAGCAGGAAATCTAACCCTTTCTAATCTAATATCCTCTTCTCCTAGACATCATACATCAAATTCGCTTTAAGTACAACCTGATTGCCACATAATTGCCGTAGATGAATGTGATTGTCTGATCAAAAAAATAAAAAGGATTTTCTTTCTTCCACTTATTCTCTAAATGAATCTGATTGTCTGATCCAAAACAGGGAACCCAAACCAAACCCACTAAGCTTCGAAGTCAACTGAACTTAAAGCCAAATGCAAATTAGGTTTTGTTTCTAATTTATTTGACAGTGTTGCATTTCATGAACATTGGCCACTACATTCGCGAACATTGGCCACTACATTCGCCTTACAGTCTGAAATAGAATAGTCAAATCATAGTCCTTAATCAGCTCAAGCATCTTCTTCGTCTCAAATTCAAATCCTTCTATGTGAATATGTACTTCAGACTCAGATTATCAATAAAAAACTCGCATCGGACTCCATATAAATAGTGCCTTCAAATTTTTATAGCAAATACAAAAGCAACTAGCTCTAGATCATGAGTCATATGGTTCTTCTTGTGTGACTTTAATTGCATTGAAGAGCATATTTTATGACTTCCTGTGCTGTATTAGAAAGAACACATCCCAATTCTTTTAGTGAAGCTTTACTAAATACCTGAAACCTCACTACACGATATGGGAAAGTCAAAACTGAAGAAAATATTGAACAATCATTCAATTTCTAAAAATTCTCCTCAAAATCAGACATCTAAGTCTATCTTTGTTGGAGGTACAAAAATAAAGGAAAATCCTTTCACAATTTTTCTATAGTAACAAATCATACCTAATAAACTACGTACTTCAAATACCATAATAGGGCCAATCAACAACAACCTGCATTGCTCAAGATGTGCCCCAAAAATAAAATACTCATTAACCGAAATTCACATTTGAAAATTTTTACATACAAGCGCTGTTGTCTCAAAACCTCTAGAACAATTCTCAAATGAGTTTTATGTTCCTCCTAAAATATTGTATATAAACAAAATCACAAATTTATCTAGATAAGTCTTGAAGATTTTGTTCATTAGATCCATAAAGACTGCATATGCACTGGTCACCGTAAAAAATATAACTAAAAACTCATAATGCTCATATATGTAAACAAAATAACAAATTTATCTAGATAAGTCTTGAAAATTTTGTTCATTAGATCCACAAAGACTGCATATGCATTAGTCATCCTAAAAAATATAACTAAAAACTCATAATGCTCATATCTGATACTAAATATAGTTTTTGCTATATCTTCTTTTTTTACTTATACACATACGCATAGTACCGTATTCTTCTTCACAAACGAAAATGTGCTCCTCACGAAGACATATTAGTAAGAAAAAAATCTCAATCAATCAACTCCTGAAGTTGCACTTTTAGTTCTTGAAGCTCCTTACGTTTTATTATAATAGAAAGCCTTAGATATTGGAGTTTACTCGAAAATTCATCGATACAAAACTCAATCTATGTATCAGATGGAAAACTCACTAGCTCCTTAGGAAAGACATCATGAAAATCCTGCACCATCAGAATGTCATGCAAATATTTAGATTATGTTCTCTTATCCCAAACAAATGCTAGAAATAGAATGCAAACCTTCTCATTAAATTTATCCATCTACACAATTGATATCACATATGACAAAACTCCCCTAACTCCTTGAAATAAGCAGCTCTCCCCAGCCCGAAGTAATGTAACCATCTATTTTAGATAGTCAATCCGAGCTCTATATCGGCTCATCCAATCCATTCCTAGAATAACATCAAACTCAAAAATATGCAATAGTAATAAGACCAAATCTCTATTTCTTATTTGATATCTCTAAATCACAAAAGCACACCCGACTAGATACCATATCATTCATAGTCGACAAAATAACAACAAAGAATAAGACTATAGTACATAAGGAAAAAACATAACTCAAAATACATTTCAGAAATAAACAAATGATTGACTCTAAACTAAATTAAAATATGACAAAGCATATTAGAAATATAAGTCGTACCTGTGACTACATCTTGAGCATCTCTAGCATATTTAACATCATGCTAAGTTAAAATATATAAATACATGCTTAAACTAAAGCTAGAGCTACTAAACAACCAAACTCATCCTGACCACTCCCGAATGGTCTCCCTACCACAAAACCGGTATCTTTGCTAGAAACTCCATCAATAAACACATGAGATGGAAATGTCCTCGTCTCCCGTCGGTTTAACGAAGTTGTCATCCCTAGCCTACTAACAGTGTTAAAAGTTTGGTGTGTTTAATGTGTTTTAAATTAATTGATATGAAGGTTATTCTCATTTCTTATACATTGCTGATGTATTTCATTTCATTGAACTCTATTCTACTAACAGTGGTTGTACTATAGGAAAGAGAAAGGAACCCAAAGGCCATTAATTAAAAAGGGGGACTGTCCTTTTTTGTATAAATATATTTTGGGTGTACATAGAGATCTATGTGGAGGCCGTACAAAATCTTTTAGGATATGTAAGTAAATTTTGAAAAGTTTTCTAGTAAAGCTTTGTATTTCTTTTGATTATGTAAGTTGACATGTCAGGAGAGTCTAAATAGATTCCTTTTTACACATTTGATTCTAATAGAAGTAGCTCAAAATGATTATTAGTAAGAAGGGGCATGTTTAGATTTTTGTTTCTCTATTATACTCCAGGTTGACCGTAAGGGGGTAGGGGCAAACTGGGACGTGACAGAAATTGGTATCAAAGCCAAATCACAATAAAATGGAAGCATAATTAGGTTTAGACAATGACGTAGGATGAGACATAATGAATTGATTTATACAGAGATATGTTTAATATAGGTTGAATTAAGGTCGAATAAAACTATGCATGCATTTATTCTAAGAATAAACATACATGTATAATAAGTCTATTTAATGCTTTAAAATGATCCTTTTTATTATCATGAGTATATATTATATGAATTATCTATATGCATATAGATAATTATGTCTAAAGAATTGCTAGAAAGAATGACTTGTCAGTCATCCAGGCCAAATACCAAAACATGAATGAATGAGGGAAATAAGTCTATGAAACTTCAAGATATTGTGCATTTGATCTCATAAGTGGTAGATAAAATGACATCTATGGAGAAATTTTCTACTAGCAATGGACCAAGATCTCAAAGTGACAGTGAAGTGGATCGACATTTAAAGTTACTTCAGACTTTTAAACAACCAACATTCAAAGGTTCAAGTGATCCAATAGTGGCTGAGGACTAGTTGTTGAAGATAGGGAAGATCCTCGATGGTATAATATGTCATGAAAATAGAAAAATACCACTGGCCACATTTATTTTGGAAAGAGAAGTAGAAAGATTGTGGCAAGCACATCATAAAGAAAAAATTGAACAAATGCCTATCATTAATATACAGTGGGATGATTTTGTGAGAGTATTCAGAGAATGGTTTATTCCTCCTTCAGCTAAATTAGCTTGGCAAGATAAATTATTCAATCTGACTCATGGTTTGAAGACAGTTATGCAATATAAAGTTGAGTTCACTTCTTTGTCCCGCTATGCACCTCATTATATAAGCATCCAAAAGAAGTGCCACAGATTTTTGAGAGGCCTCAGAGACCAACTAAGACTCGCATTGGCACGTTTTGATATCAGTGAATTCTCAGTTTTAGTGGAGAGAGCCAGAAAGATTGAAAATGAGCTAAGTTTTGCTACTGTCTTGATCTGAGAGAGCCAAGAGGAGAGGGAAAGGTTGGGAGAGAGAGAGAGGATCTTGTGAGGGGGAGTTTGTGAGGGCTTCACAAAGGTTGCTCCAAGCAAGAATCCGCGTCATCTTCTCCGGTCGTCGTCCCTGGTTCCTTGGAGGTTCTAGAGAGGTCTACTTCAGCAACTGATCGAGATTCTCTGCCTACTTCAGGAAGAAGAAAAAGGAGTTGGGTACTTTGCCTGCTTCAGGAGAAAGCAAAAGGAGTTGGGTTCTCTACCTGCTTCAGAAGGAAGCAAAAAGAGTTGGGTTCTCTGCCTCACCGGGGTTGGTGAAAAAGAGATTTTTACAAGCTTCTCCGCCTTGCTGTGAGAGTAAAAGGAGAGTCACTGAGTTTAGTGCAATACCCGGAGGAGAGGCTCTGGGGAGTTAACGTTGGTCAAGTTAACCGAACCACTATAAATTTTTTTGTTCTTTCTTACTATTTTTTCGCATTTAATTTCCGCACTTCATTCTTTCTTGTGGTGAATTTTGGTTTAGTTCAAGATTATGTTTTTGATTGAGAAATTTTTAAATACTAATTCACCCCCCTCTTGGTTAGCTTTGGGCTAGTTTACAAGGGCTTAACATCCCTAAAAAACTTTCAGAGAGGTGAGTTAGTGTTCTTAGTTAAGATAGATGTCTTAAATAAAAATGTTCAGGTATTACAAAATGTTTTAGAGATCTCAAAATTTTCAAATGTATTTTTTGAAGAATTACTTGGATTACCACCTGAAAGAGAAGTTGAATTTGACATATAACTGCAACAAGGAACATCAACAATTTATAAATCTCCTTATAAGATGACCCCAAAAGAATTGCAGGAGTTGAAAATGCAATTACAAGAATTGATTGATAAGGGATTTATCCGTGCTAGTCATTCCTCTGGGAGTGCATTTGTAATTTTTGTTAAGAAGAATGATGGATCTATAAGAATGTGTATTGAATACAGAGAGATAAAAAAGTGACTCAAAAATAAATATCCATTACGCCAAATAGATTACTTATTTGATCAGTTAGCAGGTGTCATAGTATTTTCTAAAACTTATTTAAGATCAGGATATCATCAAGTGAGGGTTAAAGAAGCAGATATCAGTAAGACAATTTTTTTGCATCAAGTATGGTCATTTTAAGTTTAGAGTTATGACTTTCGGGTTGACAAATGCTCCTGCTATTTTTATGGATATAATGAATCGAATTTTAAAAAAATACATAGATAAGTTTGTGATTATTTTCATTTATACATTCTGATATATCAGAGGTCAGATGAGGAGCATGCTGAACATTTAAGACTAATTTTGGAGATCTTGAGGAAAAATCAACTGTATGCATAATGTTAAAAATATGAATTTTGGCTAAGAAGTGATGTAGGCAAAGGGAGAAGTGAAATTATTTGCCTTGTAATTTTGGTGAGTTGTTGGGTCCTCTTCTAAAATCAGCTCATTAAAGCTCAGTTGCTACTTCTTTTTCAGCTCATAAATTGGATTAAAATAGATTCTTCCCCCCTTCTTTCCCCCTTCCCTTGGCCCTTCGGTTTCCCCACCTAGCTCGCCTTCCCGTGGTTGGTTTCTTCTCCCTTGATTTGCCTGTTCTGGTTCCCCTCGCTCCTGTCCCATGGCTGCCTATTCCGGTTCCCTGTGGGCGCATGTTCCGGTTTCCTGTGGTGCTCGTTCCTGTCCCCCATGTGGCTCTTTGGGTGCTGCTGCTGGAAAGTTGCTGGCCTTCTGTTTTCCCTATTCTGATTGGCTCAGTTGGAGGTGATTTTTTGGGCTATTTGGCTACCCCTTTTCTCCTATATATGTGATGTTTTGTAAGAATAAAAAGGATGTTATGTGCTAATTTTTGGAGATGAAAACCTAAAGATTTTTCCTGGAAAAGCTTGAGAGCATGTTCCACTTTTTTTCTCTTCTTCTTGGGAAGGCTTGCGAGCTTATCCTTTCTTTCATCTCAGGCTTCTTACCTCTTTCTTCTCTCTGCAAGTTTGACGCCACTTATATCTTTGTTCTTGATCAGGAAAAGCTTCTTTAGGTATTTTCATGTCTTATTTAAGTTTGTAATGTCATGATATGTTTACAAGTGTTTAAAGTATTGTTTGTCATTTTATTTCAAGTTTTAAGGGTTTTTTTTTTATGATTTACTAGTTTTGCAATCTTTTGCTTGCATCAATTTGGTATCAGAGCTTAGGTTAGTAATTTGTTAGGTTGTTGTGTTCTTTAAGTGTTTAGAAAAATGGAAAAACACATAAATATTGAACTAGTGCTGGATGAAAATCAGCCAAAAGATCTTGAAGTCCAAATCCCTATGGACAGATGGATTCTGTCATAAGGAGATTCTACTAATCCTCTATAAAATGAATTACAAACTTCAAATGAAAATGCAACTATGTACGGAACAATACATGATGGAAAAGAGACTTCTGCAGGATCAATTCATGCAAGAAAGAGAAATTATCCTGAAGAAGTATACAACTAAGATTGAAGAATTAGATGCAGAGCTTTCGCCTCGTCGGATAAAAACTAAAACATCCTCATCAGGAGATAAGTCCGTTCAACCGGGGAAGAATCTGATGTAGGCAAATGGGGGGGGGGGGGGGGGGGGCAAAATTATTTGCCTTACAATTTTGGTGAGTTGCTAGGTCCTCTTCTAAAATCAGGTCATTAAAGCTCAGTTGCTGCTTCTTTTTCAATTCATAAATTAGACTTAAAAAGGTTCTTCCCCCCTTGTTTCCCCCTTCCCTTGGCCCTTCGGTTTCCCCACCTGGCTCCCCTTCCCGTGGCTGGTTTCTTCTCCCCTGGTTTGCCTGTTCCGGTTCCCCTGGCTCCTGTCCCATGGCTTCTTCTCCCCTAGTTTCCTGTTCCAGTTCCCTATGAGCGCCTGTTCCGATTCCCAGTGGTGCCTGTTCCAGTCCGCCTTGTGGCACTTCGGGTGCTGCTCCTGGAAAGCTGCTAGCCTTCAATTTTCCCTATCCTGATTGGCTCGGTTGGAGGTGATTTTTTGAGCTGTTTGGCTGCCCCTTTTCTCCTATATATATGTGATGTTTGGTAAGCATAAAAAGGATGTTATGTGCTAATTTTTGGTGATGAAAACCTAAGGGTTTTTCTTGAAAAAGCTTGAGAGCTTGTTCCACTTCTTTTCTCTTCTTCTTGGGAAAGCTTGCGAGCTTATCCTCTCTTTCTTCTTGGGCTTCTTATCTCTTTCTTCTCTCCGTAAGTTCGACGCCACTTGTATATTTCTTCTCGATCAGGAAAAGCTTCTTTAGATATTTTCATGTCTTATTTAAGTTTGTAAGGTCATGTTATGTTTAAAAGTGTTTAAAGTGTTGTTTGTCCTTTTATTTCAAGTTTTAAGGAAAGTTTTTTTTCCTTTTTGCGACCTACTAGTTTTGTAATCTTTTGCTTACATCAAGAAGCATTTCCTTCATAGGGCATATTATCAACATTGAAGGAATTTAAATAGACCCACAAAAAGTAAACCAATTATGAAATGGCCTACACCAAAGAATGTTACAGAGGTTCGTAGCTTTTAAGGATTGACAAGATACTACAAAAGGTTTGTTAAAAGATTTTCACATATTGATATAATTTTGTCCAAGCTAATGAGGAAAGAGGTAAAATTTGAATAGAGAACTGCATGTGAGAAAAGTTTTTAGGGATTGAAAGGGAATCTGATTACAGTACCAATATTGACACTTCCCTCGGGAACAGAATGATTTCAGATTTATATTGATGCTTCTTTGAAGGGCTTGTGATTTGTTTTAATGAAGAATAGAAAGGTGATTGCATATGTATCAAGACAGTTAAAACCCCATGAAAGAAATTATCCACTCATGATTAAGAGTTGACTGCATTGCTAT
Source organism: Dendrobium huoshanense (assembly GCA_016618105.1). Taxonomy (NCBI): domain Eukaryota; kingdom Viridiplantae; phylum Streptophyta; class Magnoliopsida; order Asparagales; family Orchidaceae; genus Dendrobium; species Dendrobium huoshanense. The sequence continues at coordinate 11,251,746 of CM028344.1, forward strand.
TTGCTTTGAAGATATGGAGATAATATCTGTATGAGGAAAGATGTGAAATTTTTACTTATCATCAAAGCTTAAAATATATATTTTCACAGAAAGAACTCAATCAAAGACAAAGAAGATAGATTAAAACTTATTAAGGATTGTGACTTGGATATTTTATACTGTTTTCAGAAAGCTAATATTGTGGCTGATACTTTGAGTTGTAAATACATAGGAATAATGAATTGGTTGATTACTCAAGAAGTTCAGTTGATCAAAAACTGGAAAATCTGCTATTAGAGATTAGAGATTTCAAAAATGTGAAATATTTGCATCAGTGACTGTAAAGCTCACTATAACTGACCGTATCAAAGAAGCTCAAAAACTCAATAATAAATCTTCAAAATTAATAGAGAAGACTCAGTTAAGGAAACGACCAGTTCTTTCTACTGATGTTGATGGAATCATTAGGCATAAATTCAAGTTTTAGGTAGGTACCAACGATTTGGACTTGAGATAAGCAATTTTGTAAGAAGCTCATCATTCTGGCTTTACCATTCACCCAGACAATACCAAGATGTATAAAGACTTGAAATTAATATTCTGGTGGCCAAGTATGAAGAGACAAGTTGTTGAATATGTAGCTAGGTGTGAAGCATGTCAAATTGTGAAAGATGAATATCAAAAACCTAGTGGATTACTGCAATCATTACCTATCCCTAAGTGAAAGTGGGAAGAGATTGCAATGAATTTTGTTATAGGATTTCCCAAATTCATATAAGGATATGATAACATTTGGGTGATTATTGATAGACTGACAAAATCAACTTACTTTTTTCTTGTCAAGCAAACTGATTCAGTAGACAAATTGGCATGCTTGTATGTAAAAGAGATTTTCAGATTGTACGGTATTCCAAAATTTATTGTATCAAATAGAGATAACAGATTTACTTCTAGAATGTGGAAAAGTATTCATGACAGCTTAGGCACAAATTTGCACTTCAGTACAACTTTTCATCCTCAGATTGATTGCTAATCTTAAAAAATGAATTAAATACTAGAAGAACTATTGAGATTATATATTTTAGATTTTTGAGATCGCTGGGAGGATCACATATCATTGATCGAATTTTCCTATAACAATAGCTACCAATCAAGTAAACAAATGACATCATATGAAGCACTTTATGGTAGAAAGAGCATAAATCACTTAACTTGGGTTAAGATAGGTGAAAGATAGTTAATGGGCCTAAAGTAGGTTAATGAAGCAACAAAGAAAATCAGATTAATCTGAACCAGATTAAAAGCTACTCAGGATCGCCAGCAAAAGTATTATGACCACAAGAACAAAGCAGTCGAGTTTGAAGTGGGTGACTGGGTATTCTTGAAGGTTAAGTCTGTGAAAGGTACAACCATATTTGGGTAAGGAGGGAAATTGAGTCCTAAGATTATTGGACCTTTTGAAATTATTGAAAAAATTGGAAAATTTGCTTGTAGACTTACTCTCCAGCAGACATGCCACATAACATAATGTTTTTCATGAGTCACTGCTATGGAAATGGATTACAGATGCCCATCAAAGAATGTCAAATGATGATATTGAGCTATAGAAGAATCTGACTTATACAGAAAAACTAGAAATAATATTAAATTTTGATACTAAACAGCTCAGAAATAATCAGATTACTTATGTTAAAGTGAAATGAAAATACAAATCTGAAAAAGAAGCAACCTAGGAGAGAGAAGATATTATACTCAAGTTCCCTCATTTATTTAATGACCATTAAGATAATCAATTTCAAGGACGAAACATGAATAAAGAGGGGTGAATTGTAATCAACCATTAAAAAAGCGGATGAGGCGTCCGCATTGAGCCGCGCCTCAAGTCGAGGCGGAAGTCATGGGTATCGGGGCTTACGCCTCAAACCATCCAGCGAAGGCTACGATTTTTTTGCACGAGGCGTACGCATTAGAGCGTAACGCCTCGAGGCAGTGCCTCGAAATTTTTTCTTCGGTATATATGTAAATACGACGCAGCCGATTCGTGTTCGTGTATTCGCATGTAGGATTAGGGCTTCCTGTGAGAATTGAAAGGCAAACTAGAGGCGAAGCTGTGAGGGAAAGAGACGAAGCCGCGAGGGAAGGAAACGGAGCCGTGAGTGTAGGAGAGGAAGTCGGAAGGAGACGACGCAGGGAAAAAAACGAAGCCGATGTTGTGAGTGCAGGAAACGTTCAGACATCGGTTAGGTCGGAAGAGCAGGTACGCGGTGTTGTGGCCTTGACTTTGACGTGCAGTAATGAAAGCTTGAATAACTCCTGGTTCGGCTTTCTTTCATTCGTCCGCTCAGTACATGCTCGGTACCGAGCAGGTACAAGCTCGGTACCTCTCAGTACATGCTCGGTACCGCTCAGTACATGCTTGGTAGCGCTCAGTACATGCTCGGTACTGCTAGGTACATGCCCGGTACCAAGACAATACTACTCGATACTTAGCGGTACATGCTCGGTACCAAACAAGTACACGCTCGGTACCGAGCTCAGTACTGCTCGGTACTGAGAGGTACATGCTCAGTATTGAGCATATACAACAAGCATAATTTCAAAATTACTCTTATAATATAATTTTGTTCTGGGAGGGCAGCGCCCCATTCGACCCCCAGCAGACTGGTATATTTTTGTATTCATGTTGCTTTACTATTGTTAGTACAAATAATTGTTAAAATATGTCATATTATTTGCATGACTAGTGGCACAAGAAGGAAAGATCCTGCATGGAAATATGGAACTTAAGTTGAAGTGTCAGGCAAAGGTGCAAAGAAGGGATATGTTTACATGAAATATAATTTATGTGAGAAACGCATAACTGGTGGTGTCAAGAGATTGAAGGATCATCTAGCCTACACTCATGTCAATGTGGGACCATGTGCAAAAGTTCCTAATGAGGTGAAAAAGGAATGTACAAATTATTTAAAGAAGTTTTCCACCACAAAGTAGGTCACACAAAGAAATATGGAAGAGATTATAGAAAACTCTTCTTACTATGGATCACAGCATGAAGGTTCCAGTACTGGAAGGCATCTAGTTTCTTCTGACCGAGGTAGTCGGGGGCCCATGGATAGATTTATACTAAATATTGATAACGAGGAAACATAAATACTCAGGATATTCAGCCTCCTACAGCTACAAAAAAACTCAGGAACAGAGTTTGTTTGGATATCGCCAGATTCATCTATGAAAATGAGATTCCATTTAATGTTGTTAGGAGTCCGTCGTGGGTCAATATGTTATGATCTGTTGGAAGCTATGAAAGAGGATTGCAACTTCCAAGCATGTATGAGTTGAGGACTTGGATGCTGAATGAGGAGGTTAAGACAACTTCAAAAATGGTGGATGATGTTAAGAAGACTTGGATTGAGACAGGATTGACAATAATGTCAGATGGTGGGTCAGATATTCGACATAGAAGTATTATTAATTTCTTGATCAACAATCCAATAGGAACAGTTTTTCTCAAATCAGTAGATGCTTCAAGCTTTGTAAAGGATGTACAATTATTGTTTGAAATGTTAGATGAAGTTGTGGAGGAAGTGAGAGATGCCTTAGTAGTACAGATTGTTACTGATAATCAAGTGCATACAACGCTGCAGGAAGAATGTTAATGGAGAAGAGGCCTCACCTTTATTGGACTCCTTGTGCTGCATAAATCTTCAGTAATATTATCTTAAAACAAATCTTTAAATTCATAGTTGACATAATATTTTGTTAATTTTTGTCATTATTTATAATTTTAAATTAATTTATTTTAATCATTTTAAGGCTTACGCCTCGATCCACCTCGAGGCTTACGCCTCACCTCGCTTAGAAAAAATGCCTCGATTCCAGATTTCGCCTTTTAAAACCTTGATTGTAATACAATATTTTATATTCTATGAGGCGTAAGAAAAAGAAAACAAAAAGAAAAAATGGAAGCAAAGTAGAAAGAGAACATTGGATAGAAAAGAATTTGGATTAAATGACGAGATACTTGATTGAGGTACATTTCTAAGATATATATTGCCTATTTTATTTGTATTTGACTGTATATATGGAAATGAAGAAATTTATGCTATAGGTTGTATACAAAAGAGAAAGGAATCAGGATACTCTAGGAGAACCAATTCCTCACAAGGTTGAGATACTCAAACAATGCCATAAGAAATAGTAAAATTTTATCTTATTGCAATATTACACGGATGAGTATGATAGCATCACATTATCATTTTTTTAGGTATACAGTTAATGCTTTATCCAATGTTTATGACAATAATATTTTTTTTTGTTGTTAAATGCTAAATGGATTAGGAAAATAAAATAAGTCATATATGAGAGACAGACCCATATAAGTAAAGGCAAAAGACCTGACGAGATAAGTCTATACTCTCAAAATTCTAAAAGTTTGTGATTCAGACTCAACCTTGAATAAGAGAGTAGCTTCAATTCTAAAAATTAGGAATTTGGACCCAACATTGAATTGAAAAGCTTAAGAGATGCAAAAGCTTATAGCCATAAAATGATTTATCTAAAGGTGTTAAACAGTTAACAAGATAGAAAGAAATATTATGCATTTCTTATAATCAGCATGGAAGCTTAATGTATTTTAAGTTACATGTTATTAAGGTTACTCTCGGGTGGAGCTGTTCTCACTCAACTACAAATCATTCATATAACTCAATTTATAATCAACTATCCAAAACAACTGCTCTAATACCAATAAGGGACTGTCACAATCTAACCCAATATAACTCACATATGGGGCCGGCTACATCTTATTAGATGGTGACAGACCAAACCAAATATCTAAATATTGAAGAAGCGGGTGTCTTTTGAATTTTAACAGATACCATAGCTAATAATTAACTTTTGAATTAACAAAAAATAAATTTATCCACAAATTTACATTTTCTTTTTCTCCTTTTTCATTCATCTTCAAACATAAAATAGAGTAGAGAATAATTATGACTGAACAAAAATAAAAAAAGCTAAAAAAAAACTAAAAAAATACTTATGCAAACTCAAAAGTTTCGAACCTATAACCTTAGTTATTTAACTAGCTCTTTAGCCTTTTCCTAACTTGGAAACAAAATGTAGAATAAGTGTGGATAATAGAGCTCAGCAAGTCACATCCGTCAATCTAAATTCTTATAATTACCTATTTCTATATTATTGAATTAAAATAGTGAACAACACATTATTGTACTAATTAGAGGAATGCTGATAGATAATAAAAATTTAATAAATTTTGCACTTAAAATAAATAAATAAGTATTTTATATATTAATAGAATTCCTTCAGGCGCTAATGCCTCCTATCAGAAATAGATACAAAATTTAGGCCTTTATGAATTCCTATGTTAGCTTATCTAAAATAAACCATTATTAATCACAAATATCTAGCACATCAGATATTCAAAAATTTAGACTTATAGCACCCAATGCATTTAACACAACAGATCTTCCTTCAACATTAGGACTCCTTAGAAGCACACATCGCAAGCAGATAAACATATATATAATTCTATTTCAATGAAATAAACGAAAATAACTAATTTATAGAAATTCAAAGATGTTATGCAGGAAGCCCACAATTTCAACAACTGAGTAGAATTTCATAATTTCACCATATTATCAAATATTTTTCAAAACATTATTTTAATGCTTCAGATATACTACAATATTATCTTCAAAGGTCAAAAATAATTTCTAATTTGCTAATACTGCACATTTCAATTTACCTAGCAAAAATTATTAAAAAAAATACTAAAATGTTTGGAATACTCATTTCTACAACATGCATAAAGTTAAGCAGTAAATGTTTAGCGGATGAGAAGTTATTCTCACTTTTAAGATATGAATTTATAACTTTATTTTAAAAAATCCCAAAATCTTCACATTAGTAAAAATAAAGATAGGCAGTATGTAACCTGTCTTGATCTAGACAATTTCTCGAACTGGATAGATGCAGAAAAAGAATCGAAGTCGTCTGAAATGAACTCTCTCTCTCTCTCTCTCTCTCTCTCTCTCTCTCTCTCTCCAAAATCCTCCTCTAACTTTCTCTCTAAGCTGAACTAGGGGGTGCTTGATTTTGCTGGAATAAAATTTGAGTTGAATTTGACATTTTTATAAAAATTTGACCTAGCGCTACAACAATGCAACGACGCCGCACATTTCCCAATTTTCCCAAAAATACTGAGAGCTCAACGCCGCAATACCACTAATCCCAGTGTTGTGGTGATCCCAAGAGAAATTGGTTTTCATGCATACGAGAAATTATTTTGTGCAGCGTTCGAACGTAGTTCTGCATCCAAACTTCAATTAAATCCTAACACGTGTAGGTGATTTGTGGATTCAATTGCATTTCCTTTTATTTATGTCTTGTCAAGCCCGACCGAGCTGACCCAACCAACAATTTTTTACTTTTTGGAAGAGGGGTCTAGGGTTGATGCTAAATTATAAGAAAAAATCAGCCAAAGCTCCGAAATCCAAATATTTAGGAGTTTTGATACTTGTTGAGGAAGAAAAAATGAGAAACAACGTTTCATTATTCACGAAGATGGCATGCTCACAAGGTGCGAAGGTTGAAAGGAGGTATGAAAACATTCAGGAATCGAAATTTAATTTGGTTGGAACTGTTGCAGGTTTCAACTAATCGATAAATTTCTACCCCATACCAAGTTGTTTTAAGAGTTTCCAAAGTTTTATAATTTTCCAAAGTTCTAAAACAAAGTTGCGTAGAAAAAGCACATCAATGCTCAATACAAGCTCATACAAGCGCATACAAGTGCATAGAAAAACCAAAAGAGCATTGCATATTTGTTACTGTGCTTTTACTGAGAATTGCTAATGTGCTCTTGCTGTGCGCTTTAAACTACGCTTTCACTTCACATTTATCGCACTTTTAAATCCAATTTACCGTGCTTACATAGCACTTTCACTACACAATTTGCTATTTATTACTGTGCTTTCCATGCACTTTCACTGTGCTTTCCATGCACTTTCACTGTGCTTTTACTCCACTTTTGTTGCGCTTTCACAGCATTTTTTCTAATGCATTGAAAGTGCATAAAAGGGCCGTGAAAACGCAGCAAAAGCACAGTAAAAAAAATGAAGTGAGAGCGCAGCGAAAGCACAACAAAAGAGCATCAAAAGCGTAGCAAAAGATTAGCAAAAGCACAGTAAAAACGTAGTGGAGCGGTGGAATAGTAAAAAAGCATATTGAAAGCATAATAGAAAAACGAAGTGAATGCGTAGCAAAAGTTCAACAAAAGTGCATCAAAAGTTCAACGAAAGCGCAGTGAAGGGGCAGTAAATGCATGTGAATGCGCAACAAAAGTGTAGTGGAAGCGAGCAAAAGCTTAGTGAAAGCACGCAAAAGCTCTATAGAAAAAAAATAGTGAAAGCGCAGAAAAAGCACCTTTGCAAATGCATAGTGAAAACACACTTAAAGCACAGTGGATATATGAAGTGATACCATGAAAGCTATGCAACCTAATTTAAAGAACACTTAAAGCTATGCATCCTATTTTAAAGCACACTTAAAATACAAAAACTGTGAATAAGCAGCAAAAGCACATCAAAGGCGCAGCAAGTTCTTGTACATGTTTGCAAAGGAGACGAACTTCTACAACGTCTGGAATGTCGAAGGATTAAAAGAACAGCATCTGGAATACTAAACGAGAGAGAGTGCGCAGTGAAAAATGTCGGGTTGAAAAGTAAATGACCTATTTTCGAGTCTTTTGAACTCCTGTGAATTCAAAATTTTCATCTCTAGTTCAGTTCAGGTCGGGTCAGATATGCTGACAAAACAAAAATAATAAACAAAATCTAATCGAACATCCACTTGTCGCCTCCACATCAGGATTTAATTGGAGTTCGAATGCAAAGCTACGTCCGGACTCCGCACCAAATAATTTCTCCATGCATACAGATCCTTGGGTTCTGCTTCAGAACAGACTTCAAACATACACACTCTCAAAGGACACTCTAGACACATGATGAGAAAATGTAGAAGTTTTAGCACACCAAACTTACCGGACTGGATTAGAAAAGGAGCAACTGTACACTATCACATTAAGTATTACATGCCCTCTCCTTCCAAGGACGTCGATGATAACATAGTGGGTTTGGTCTCCTATCCATCTTATTCCTGCAATGAATTCTTTCATGTTATCTTCCTCGGTGAGGGTCCCTCTTAGGGGCAATCCCTTAATGGCTAGTGGCTTTGGAAAATTTAGTCACTCGGTTGTACTCCTCAATGTTGAAATGATTATTGGCCAACTCTACCAGTTCAACCAGTGTCCTCAACTACTGCAAACTAAGTGCATATCCAAAAGGACCTTCCCTCAATCCTTAAGTTAATGCAGCCTAGGCGACCATAGACTCTATGCCTTTCACGTTTAGCGTCTCTCTTTGGAACCTCACTGTGAAGCTCCTCAGTAGTTCTGTAGTCTCATGCCTAATTTTCAACAGAGACAACGAGCTCTTCATGGGTTTCTAGGTGCTAGTGAATTTTGTAATCAACACCCACTTGAATTCAAAACTTCTTGACTGTTATGAAGAAGAGATGACACTTACAGACATTGTTTGTCTAGCCAAGAGGTTATATAGACTCAAAGACCTCCACATGCTCTATGGAGATCTCTCTTGCCTTTGTACGATTCCCAGTGAGGCACTTTGATGTAGAACGGAAATGGTTTTGCTAGAGAGAGGATCTCTCAGCAGTTTTGATGTTTTAGAAGACTTGGACAGCAGGTTGGCCTTGTAAAACAATAGCTTTTAAAGCTTCCATATTGCAGGAAAAACACTACTAGTTGCTGAAATTCTCTGGCTGCAATCCTTGGAAGGCAGAAATCTCCCTGAAAATGGAGTTTGGGAGAGGCCTGTGGAAGGGAACTTGTGTGCACGGTATGGGGGAGTTCCGGCCAGCAGGGGGAAGAAAGCCAGGCGTGATTTCAATTTAGAATAATGGGTTTGGAGGTCTTCAAATTAATTCCTTTAGGAATTAATAAAATCCGAAACAGTTCAGATTTTTATTCAGCTATTTTGTTTCCAAAAAGCTGAAATCCCAAGAAAGGAACTTGAGGGAATTCGGCCAACAGCAGCAGCTTTTGGAAATCTATCCAAAGGAAAATAACTGCACTTAATTGCCCCCAATCAAAGCAGGTTGATTGGCAGGGAGATTAAGGAAGATATGAGGGAGTTACGGGCATGAAGAGGGAGCCATTAATGTATAGAGAAGGAAGTGGGGAATTTAATTCCCAAATTCCAATCAAATTTTAGGAAAGAAATTAAGATGTGGGGCTTGAAGAAAATTCGGCTCAGGGAAATTATGGGGATTTCAAATTATTTGCTAAGTGAGAATTGATTAGGAAATAATTTAAACGAAAAATTTAATGGGATGGGGAGAGAGGGCCGGCGGCATGTATGGGTGAGGGGGTGATTTAAGGAGAGCAAATCAGGATTCCTAATTTATGGTTTTAAATTTAGGAAAAATTTAATTTAAATCCTCTTGAATTTAAAATTTAAAATAGATCTAAATCAAATACTTTCCTAAAATAGATTAACACATTTAGGAAATATTTTGAATTCAAATTTGAATGAATTTGAATTTCAGATTATTTCCAATTGATCCCAACCTAAATTAGGAAACAAAATAAGAGAATCAAAGGGAGTGGGGCCGGCAGCCAAGAGGTTGGATCGGGTGAAGGTGGCCGAAGGCTATGGGAAAAAATTTGTGGAGCTTGGTATGGAGGTTTGGCCGAGGGGTTGAGAGGGGAGGATGAAAAAACGATGGCTAGGAACAAAACAAAAACAAAGAAAGATAGAAGATAAAATGAAAGAGAGAAAATAAAAACCGCGAGCCTCGGACTCTTCCGAAAACTGACGGGTAATGCTTTGCCCTTCTCCAAGGGACTTCAAATCACGAGCCCGGACCCATCCTGCGGCTGGTGACAACTTCAATTCCTTCTCATAGGAATCTCACTCTCGTCCTCTCTCAAAAAGAACACAAGTTTGGACACAAATTTTTTATTTTTTTTATCAATTCTTCATCCCTATTACAATAGCTTAAGGCCCTATATATAGGCCACAACATGAGAAAAATAAAAATTACAAAATTGCCCCTTGGGCCACAACACTCAAATAAACTAACCTAGGGGTAAAACAGGAAATACATCAAATAAGAATTAAAATGCAGAAAATAACTCATAATTTACATAATGGCCGTCGATTTATGACGCCGCCTGTGATAGATGCGCCAAATCTTCGTACCGATATCCGCATCATTCTCCCCCGGTGGAAGAATACTCGACTCCGTCGAGTTAGCATCACAATTGCTCATGTACAACTCTGGATTGTTATTTGGAAACACTAAACCCAATGACCTTGTTGCAACGATTTTCAAACAACCCCGGTTGCCCACAAGGTCAACTTGCTTGTTGCACTTTAGCTCGCCAATTATGGATATCACTTCCAGAGCTTCACCCACATTTTCCGTTATAGGGGTTTTAACTGGGTCAGGAGAAACGTTTGCTTCTGTAGGAGTTGCAATTGAATCAACCAAATCTCCCTCTATTTTATTTGCAGTCACGCATTCCTCCTTGTCAACCAATTCATCTTCTTCTTCATGTTCTTCCTTGATCGCCTTATGTTCCTTTTTGATTTACATAGTGATTAGAAAATTGAAAGCTTCATTGGCCTCCATCCATTTGTCCACTCTATCCCTTATCTCTCTGTCTCTTAGTGCCCTTTTTCTATCCTTTGAGGAAGGGGATCTTGCAGGTGTGTAAAGCGATGGGTCAGTCCTACCTCGCTGTAGGTTGTCGAATCGTTTGATTGTTTGATGGTGGAGGTCGGTTAGGTCCGCTTGATCCTCCTTGAGATGTTGACTAACGGCACCCAGTTGACCTACCAACCAGTTTAAAGTCCTTCCAAGTCGATCCGAGTATATGCTCTGATACAAAACTGATGTAGAACGGAAATGGTTTTGCTAGAGAGAGGATCTCTCAGCAGTTTTGATGTTTTAGAAGACTTGGACAGCAGGTTGGCCTTGTAAAATAGTAGCTTTTAAAGCTTCGATACTGCAGGAAAAACACTACTAGTTGCTGAAATTCTCTGGCTGCAATCCTTGGATGGCAGAAATCTCCCTTAAAATGGAGTTTGGGAGAGGCCTGTGGAAGGGAACTTGTGCATGGTACTGGGGAGTTCCGGCCAGCAGGGGGAAGAAAGCCAGGCGTGATTTCAATTTAGAATAATGGGTTTGGAGGTCTTCAAATTAATTCCTTTAGGAATTAATGAAATCCGAAACAGTTCAGATTTTTATTCAGCTATTTTGTTTCCAAAAAGCTGAAATCCCAAGAAAGGAACTTGAGGGAATTTGGCCAACAGCAGCAACTTTTGAAAATCTGTCCAAAGGAAAATAACTGCACTTAATTGCCCCCAATCAAAGCAGGTTGATTGGCAGGGAGATTAAGGAAGATATGAGGGAGTTACGGGCATGAAGAGGGAGCCATTAATGTATAGAGAAGGAAGTGGGGAATTTAATTCCCAAATTCCAATCAAATTTTAGGAAAGAAATAAAGAGGTGGGGCTTGAGAAAAATTTGGCTCAGGGAAATTATGGGGATTTCAAATTATTTTCTAAGTGAGAGAATTGATTAGGAAATAATTTAAATGAAATATTTAATGGGATGGGGAGAGAGGGCCGGCATCATGTATGGGTGAGGAGGTGATTTAAGGAGAGCAAATCAGGATTCCTAATTTATGGTTTTAGATTTAGGAAAGATTTAATTTAAATCCTCTTGAATTTAAAATTCAAAATAGATCTAAATCAAATACTTTCCTAAAATAGATGAATACATTTAGGAAATATTTTGAATTCAAATTTGAATGAATTTGAAATTTCAAATTATTTCCAATTGATCCCAACCTAAATTAGGAAACAAAATAAGAGAATCAAAGGGAGTGGGGCCGGCGGCCAAGTGGGTGGGATCGGGTGAAGGTGGCCGGCGGCTATGGGGAAAAATTTGTGGAGCTTGGTATGGAGGTTTGGCCGAGGGGTTGAGAGGGGAGGAGGAAGAAAAAACGATGACAAGGAACAAAAGAGGGAACAAAACAAAAACAATGAAAGATAGAAGATAAAACGAAAGAGAGAAAATAAAAACCGCGAGCCTCGGACTCTTCCGAAAACTGACGGGTGATGCTTTGCCCTTCTCCAAGGGATTTCAAATCACGAGCCCGGATCCATTCTGCGTGTCACGACCCGGCCCGGTGAGCTCGCGCAGGCGAGGCGGGAACAAAGGTCGGACGGTAGGTTAAATTATCTAATCTCTAAATCTATTTCCATAATAATTTGAAAGAGCCTCTAAAACTTCAAATTGAAAACATATAAACATAAACCTCAATAAATTCATAATTACCTTTCTTCTGGAGCTCCTCCCCTACGATAAACAATGTCGCCCCTTCTACTCATTTGATTAATTTAAGCTTACCTGAAAATGTTAACAACTAACATTTAGCTAAAGCTCAGTAAGTAATACACAATTCTAAACTACAGCAATCAAGATAAACTGAACAATATGCTAGCTAAATGCCAATTTCATATGAACATAACATAAAAATGATTTCATACTTAACATAACATTAAACATATCATACCATAAAGTCATATCTTTCATTTTCCTTTCCATATTCATATCATTATACATATCTTTCTCTTTTCATATATAATACAACCGTCACAGGAGTCACCGTCTGTACCATAAAGGTACTCCTTTTCCATTTTCCTTTTCCATATCCTTTACCATTTTATCGTGCACGAGTACAGCGTCCCCAACTAGTACCATAAGGCGGTGAACTCCATCCTTTCAACATGCACATACAAGCATTCAATATACATAAGCATATCATTTCATTCCATCTTATTTCTTATAACATATAAACCTTATCGTAAGATACCATAAAATATACATGTAATTTTCATGATCATTCATTTGACAATAATAAAGAATTTGACAACAGTAAAGGATAATGATTGCATATAACTTGAGGGCAACAAAAGTATTACTAAAATAAAGAACAGTGCATACTTACATAAGTTTGGAATATGATTCCTCTTGCTAGTCCTTCTTCCTTCGAAGTCACCACGATTAATCACCTATAAGTATCAATTTGTCATTCTTAAAATCTACAAACTAAATCAAAATAGCATTCTCCTTCTCATATTAAATTATCCTAAGTTTTCTCTCCCTCACTCTCTTTTTCTCTCTCATTTAAAACAAAAAGGCAATTATACATATTTTAAAAATTCATAGTTTTGTCTAATTACTTAATATTAATCAAAATAACACTTTCTCCATCATCTAAATTAATTTAAAATAATTCTATTTTCGGATTTACCTAAAACCCTAATTTTAGAAAACCTATTTACATTAAAATGCTTAATTTTTGCATGCTAAAACTTCCCAATCATCAAAATAATAATTATGGAAAACTAATTTTCGGATTAACTAATTTTAAATATTAGAAAAATATCATTATGTAAGAAAAACCTAATTTATACATTTCAAAACCTTCTTAGGACCCTTAGGAACCATATTTGTAAAAGCATTTTCAAAAACTCAAACTTTAGAGAAAACCCTAATTTTTAAATCTCCAAATGTATAAAAATAAAATCTCATTTCCATGCATAAAAGCATCTCTTAAAACTATCTTATCATTCTCTTAAAGAAAATCCAAATTTCCCTTCAAACCCTAACTTTTACTTAAAGAAAAATTCTATAAAATCATGAGAAATCTATTGAAAACAACTCACCTTAACTTTCCCTTAATCTTCCCTACAAGCTTCTCCATGAACGGCCGCCGGAAATCCGCCGTCGGAGCCACCCGTCGCCTCCCTTGCGATCGCCTCTTCTCTCGGTTCTGCCTCCCTTCGGTTTGTCCGACCAAATGAGCGGAAGGAATGAAAAGGGGGGTTCGGTTCTTTCATAACTTAAGGAAATAGGGATTTCAAAAGACCCTTTTGCCCTCACTTAAACTCTCCAAGCCTTAATAAACACTAGGGGTACTTTGGGTATTAAGAGACTTCTCTAATTTTTATTTCCTAAATTAAGCAAAATCAAATATAAGTTTTATATACCAAATTTCTTAGAATTTTGCGTAGAATTTTATAAAATTAATCCCGTCGAAATCCGACAACATTGAATTTTTCACTTAAAACTCGTCGCGGCGCTTTGAAAAGCGTGCGAGGTCCAAAACAGCATTTTTCGGGTTTTCACACTGCGGCTGGTGGCAACTCCGATTTCTTCCCATAGGAATCTCACTCTCGTCCTCTCTCAAAAAGAACACAAGTGTGGACACAAAATTTTTTTTTTTTTTTTTATCAATTCTTCATCTCTATTACAATAGCTTAAGGCCCTATATATAGGCCACAACATGAGAAAAATAAAAATTACAAAATTGCCCCTTGGGCCACAACACTCAAATAAACTAACATAGGAGTAAAACAGAAAATACATCAAATAAGAATTAAAATGCAGAAAATAACTCATAATTTAAATAATGGCCGTCGATTTACGAAGCCGCCTGTGATAGATGCGCCAAATCTTCGTACCGATGTCCGCATCACACTTTAAACTTGGGAGGCAGCTTGGCCTCAACAAATGCCTTAGAAAAGTCATAAGTTAGTTCAAGTTCTTCCATCCTAGTTTTCCTAGCCAATCGGCTATAATCTTCATCATGATTCCAAGTGAAAGTGAAGTCGGGGATGAGCATTGAGGCGACTGCTCTCTCTAGGCACCTTTAGCGAGCTTCCGAGTTAGAGGATCCTTCGAGCTAGTTGTTAGCTCGTGCTTGCCCTAGGATCCCATTCAAGGCGTTCGGGATTGTCCTCATTAGTCTATCCATTTTTTGCAAGACATAGTAAGTTGTGAATTCAACATTTTTCGTGTTCACTAAAGGCTCTTACTGAAGTCACTCATAAATGAATCTATCTTCTTGACCTTAGCATCAATCCATGTTCCTATATCTAAAAAGGATGTTAAATTCATATTTATTTAGTGGATAGATCTACCTGGTAAGCTAAGAACCTATTGGTGAAAATGGAGAGGAAAGAGAGTAGAGAGGAGTTAGATATCAAAATCTCACCTATCTTAATTAGAAAATATAAAAATTGGGACTCAAATGGCCCAAAAGATCTAGAGAAGAGTAAAAGATTCGAAAAATGTCCCAAACTATTCCTCAATACTCCCTATTTATATGATTTTGGGGGCTACAGGAAAGGTTATACATATAATAGTTAATAATATAGGCTACACAGAATATCCATTGTTGACCTCTGTACAATACCTAAAAGAAACAAAAATGAAATCATACCTTGACTGTCGGATCCAAAATTTATGCTGAAATCCCGGTTGGAATCCTCGTATCCGTCGAGAAACCGTCCAAGTTCGCGAATCCCGCCCGAAATCCCGCTAAAGCTGCTGGACTCCCATCTCGTCCCGGGATTTCAGCTCGAATCCCGCAACGACGACCTCGATCGCAGCTCTTTCGCGTCGTTAAATACCAAGCAGATGGAGCCTTCAGTCGCTGCTTGCTCACGATCCTCTGCTCTCCACTACACACCCGATCTCCTCTTCCACGAAAGAGCTCCTCTCTTCCCACTCGCGATCCCCCGTCGCTGCTTCCCATCTCCACAGCCGAGCCCGACGGATCCTAGCCGACCCCAGTCCCGACCCTGACGGGATCTCCCCAAGTCTCCGACCTAACCTGACTTCCCGATCTCTCTCAGCCCCAAGCCGAACTCTTCCTTCCCGCACTCAACTCCCGATCCCTCTCCAACCGATTCCCTTATACGACCTTGCCCTAACCTCATTCGACGACTTCCCTTGCCATCAGAGCGGAAGTAACGTCATTTTTTATCGGAAGCACAAACAGGAGATCGTTGGCTGTGTAGGTGGCTTTCTCCCCTTCGAGTGCTTCTTCGGTCAAATCCCTTAAAACAGAGAATTAAACTCTCTGTTAACAGAGAGTTTAATCCTCTGTTAATCATGCTTAAAATTATGTTCATCTGTAATTAATTTATAATTAATTTTAGTATCTAATATAATTAATTATATTTTAAAATATAATTAATTATAATTAATCTATAATTAATTATAAATTAAAAGTATATAACATATAATTTATTTTAGTTAAATATAATTAGTTATAACTTGATTATAATTAATTATAATTAATTCATAACAAATTAAAAATTTTAATTGATTTATGATCAATTTTAAATTAAAATATAAATAATTTTAATTAATTAATAATAGTATAATTAATTATAATTAATTAAAGTTAATTATAAATAATTATCTTTAATATTAAATTAATTATTATTAATTATAATTAATTTAAGTTAATTATAAATTAGTTTTCCCCGAGCATAATTAATTATTGTTAATCGTAATTTGTTATCATTAATTGAGTTTAACTAATTATTATTAATTCTAATTAATTATGCTCACCTCGATCCGTTGCCAACCCTGACGACGACCGCCAAGGTATAAAATTTCTAAACCCTAAAACTCCGAGAACCCGTTTCAACGCATTCGTCGAGACGAAACGACCACCTATGCACGCTTTTCTTAGCGTGGTGGGAGGGAGTGCGTCCCGACGCTTGCGACGAAGCGGGTAATCACCCAAATTCCTTCTTCGAAGTTCGTATCGCCTTGGAAACCCCGCCTATGCATGCTTTTCTTAGCGTGGTGGGAAGGGATCTCGGTGCGATGCGCACGACGAAGCGGGGATACCCATAAGTACCCGCTTGCGGGGAAATAACTGTTATCGCAAAATATTTTCAAAAAAATAAAAAAAATACGTTTTTTTACAAACAAAATACCCATGCACGCTTTTCTTAGCGTGGTGGGGGATCGAAAAAATTACACGGCCGCGGTGTCCTCGAAAGAGGGCATCTATCATGCACGCTTTTCTTAGCGTGGTGGGAAAGGCCCAGTTTTTCGGTAGTTTTCCCCTAAACGGGGGAGACGCCGGGAGGCTGCCAAAATTTGGATTGAAAATCCAAGGACTTAAACAATTTGGAGCATGGACTTGATTGAACTCAAGAGAACGATTTGGGACTTGGACTTGATTGCACTCGGATGACATGCAAGAACGACGAATGGCTTGTACCTGGACTCATTTGAACTCAAAGGGCAATCGAACTTGGACTCAGACTCGTGAACCTTTGAACTTGAGAAGGCAATGGAATTTGTGGACTTGATTCAATCTACTTAATTGAACTTGAACCAAAATGAATTCAATTCTAGATTGAAATGAACTAGAACATGATTGAACTCAAGAGACTGCAATCATGACTTGAACAATTTGGATTTGCAATTAACTTGCAAGGACAACAGGGGACATATGACTTACACTTGAACATCTGAACTTGGACTCTACAAGATCACATGGAACTTTAATTCAAGAAGAACATGATTCGGGCTCAGACTTAAATTGAATTTTCATAAGGAACTAGAACTTGAACTCATATTTGGCATGAGCTAGAGCATGATATTGGGTTCAAATAAAAAAAAAAGAGAAGTTATAGTCTTAATTTAATTGAAAAGCAATAATCCTCAAGCTCATTGTGACAAGTCATTCTGAAGATAGAGAATTCATATGTTTAAATATCGACTAGCTTATGACCCATGTCAAAGAATATGGAGCAAACATACTTTGCTACAAGAGAATTGTAGATGATTCACCATTTGCATAATGATATGCTTGCAAATGATGAATATAGTGCATGACGAATGTGGAGAATCTTTACAAAATGAAAATCACCCATGTGTATTAAATGAGCAAAACACTTCATAAGAACATGTGGAAAAGCTATGATGAGTGCAATAGATCCTTTGAGATGAGGCATCATCTAGTTGCAAGCAAAATGAACAAGCAAGGATTCATATACCTCACTCAGGAGCAATGACCAGGAGATTCCTGAATGAATAAGGAAGCCCGCTACAAAGAGCTTTGGATACCACTTGCTATAAAATGGAGTCTCTAATAAATGATGTGATTTATTCATATGGGATATACTACTCCAAATGATCTGCAATACATACAATTTCTCTACGAATCAAATGTATGTATAATATCCACTCATGGGTAGATACAGAAAGACTACAGTAAATGCAGTATCCTGTAGTCAACTTCAGTCTAAGAGTGAATACATCTGCTTGCAACAATCATGGATGCTACGACACCCATAAAAATCAATCACCGTTCAATGGCTAGCAAATATGACTATCCAATTCGCTGCAAGGAAGAACAAATGATATGCAGTAAATTCAAATATCTACGAGCAGTCATAGGAAACCCGTCATACTCGTAACATGTCATCTACAAGAAGAATGAAAGGAAATTATAATAGATAACAACATCTACTGGCGAAGGCAGGAGATTATTTAGTGCACTATGACCTGCCTACAAAAATCAACAAGTAGTGCACGACAGTCTACCTGTACGAAGCAGCGAACAAGTCTATTCAGAAGCTGCCACACAATGCCACCGGATCCGCGACGTTCTTGGAAGCGGACAGAAGGCATTTCATAAATATTCTAAAATACCCTGCACGTGCACCGTAGTTTGTATACACGTAGGTACACTAAAAGAGGGTAAAAGCAATCATGAAACCCGCATGGGCCCTGGCGAGCGTTCTATAGAAATACACGTGACGTCTAGGGATGCTGCGCGGGTTATCAAATTTGAACCCGATCCTCCTAAGAAGATAAAAGGAGTGGACAAGGTTCAATTATAAAATGCCTCCAAACACCCGCATGGGCCCCGGCGAGCGTGTTATTGGTACACACGTGACGTCTAGGGATGCTGCGCGGGTTGACAAGTGAATTCTAGTTTGAACCCGATCCTCTTATATGGGTCAATAGGAGTCGACAAGGTTCGAACTCTCAAACAAATATACGGTTGCTACGACCGGTATATTTGTCTTAATACATTCATATTAGGCCTTTAAGGCCTATAACAAAGAGAATTCACTGATGAAGGCTCAAAGCCTACGAAACCCGATCCTCTGTCAACAGTCCGACAGAGTTGACAAGGTTCAATCCATAAAAAAAATAACCCCCTAACACCCCGATGATGGCCGTGTTGAATGTTTATCTCAACCGGAGGGGTTCACAAACATTTCAAATAACTCTCAAATATTCAAATGCCTTCCAAGCTCTATCCAAAAACCCAAAAAACTCCACAAAAATCTCAAAAACCCAAAATCCAAAAAATATTCAAAATTCCAAAAATATTTAAAATTTGAAATCCAAACATCAAAGGCTTAAAGCAAAATCCATCCACCCTCCGCAACAGTCTGTCGGGGTGGACAAATTCAAATAAACTCTAGCTCACAAAGAGCCAAATGCCTAGTCGAAAATATCACTAGGATCCATTCTCAAACAATCTCTTGCTAGTAAGGACGTGGTACGTGTCCTCTAACCGGCAGTTTCGCCGCCAAATGGCACTGCAGGTAAACAGTTATGACCCGGGGCCCTCTGAACCGAGTGGTTTTGCCGCCAAATGGCACCACAGATAGCGGTTATGGCCAGAGCCAATACGTTCCTTAATGGCGTTAAATCCTTGAGATATGAATCAATAGGATATGATCGATATGGCACAAAGCCCTCTATTAGCTAAGGTGGATTCAAATTTGTCCCCTTAGACAAACATTCACCCCAGGTCTACAAGGTCTCTTGGACGAAGCAACCCATGGCTGCCGACAAGGATCTTTCTGTCAGGTTGGGTCGACTACCTCCTCTGACTAAGTAGACTAGGGACCACGATGGCCCGGGACGGCGGAACCATGGGATCTTGATCGGGCTCATCCTCTATTTTAAATATCAAACTCTCCATATTCTCAAATCCAAATCCAGTTTTCAAATCAAGACCTATTGCTGCTACTATATGCCAGATACACGTATTTATATACGAATCTGATTGATGACCAGCCTTAATCGAAAGTTCTCTCTCATGATTGAGAGGGGTAATTAACTATAGGGGCTTGCGCCTATAGGAAACCAGAACTCAGATCATAAAGTCCTCGCAAAACGAGGGCGAAATCTCTGGGTAGTGTCTTATCTACAAACCCATCTGCCTTCCAAAATTTACCTCGGAACTTAGTTCGTTAAAACTCACTCGCTGAATAAGAAAAACGAGCGGAGGCCGAGGCCGAATTTTCAGAGCCCACATCCATATAATGCTACATGCTAATCTAGTACACGTGTTGTCTCTTGATAGGTTGTAGGCGGATAAAGTCAAGATAGGCGAGGTGTTGTAAAGAAAGTCTATGGGTGAATCACAAGAGGAGATGGACCCATGGCTAACGAGTGGTATGATCAAGTGACTGGCTTAGGGAGCTTGAAGTCGCTCTGTCATGAAAGACGAGCAGTGGTGTTTGTAGGGATGAAGAATTCCTAACTTCGTGGTGGTAGCTGAATGGAGTATGAAGTCTTTGGGGTAGACACTTTCTTGTAGAGACTCAGAGGGATGAGATCTGACTGAGATAAAAGGCGATCTATTTTCTTGGTGAGGAACTTCTTGGTCGCCAAGCATAGAGCAAGCTCCTTGGCAGACGTGGGTGAGTAATGCCTAATGTTCTCCCTAAGCAAGTTCCTTTACTAGCCTCAGGCAAGTCTGTTGAGTGATCTCATCCTAAGAGGGAATACCATCATGACAACTTGGTCACTACCTGTTAAAAAACCTAAGATGATGATGGGTATACATTCACCTTCCGCATATGTATCATTTTTCTTTACTGTTCCTTAGCATGTACTCTAAGTGGACACACAACAACTTGCATAAAACTCCGGCTAATTTAAAAAAAAAAATAAAGAAGGTAAAAATATAATTTAAAGGATCGATAAAATCCAAATTTTCAAGGTGAAACTGAAAATGAAAATATTCTCCTTAATAATAAGCACTGGTATTCCTAAGACCAAAAGGGAGAAGCTTCAAATCATTAATTTTATGATCAATCTTCTTAAATCTTTAAGGAATTAAACGTTCCATTACAATCTGATCTAGACGTTCATAACTGATCAGTTTATGCAAACTGCAAAGAAGAAGAAAAAAGTCAGCTAAAGAAGGAAGTTCAATCCAACCTTTCTTTCATCAGTTAAAGGATTTCTATACAAACAAAATGTGGAGCAACACCAAACGAAAATACTTACTCCCTTCAAAAGTACTCTCTTTGCAATTTGAATGGCATTTAGCAGGGTTTTCAAATTTATTATTATTGGCATTTAGCAGGGTTTTCAAATTTATTATTATTGCTTGCTTCTGCTAATTTTTTTTATCTATTTTTGTTTTGTGTTCTGTGCAAGTCTCTGCATTTTGAAAGCGCGGGGTGATGTATCAGATTTTGATTACTAACCCTTGCCTTTCATTTATGCAGATGGATCTACAGAACACGCCGATGACTGTCCAACTGGGACAAGGAGCCAGGATTCAGCTGGCGAATGCTATTATTGAGACTGGAAATGCCGGAGCTACCATCCAGTTTGGTAGCGTTGACTTCCCCGCGATTGCTGCAAGGAGTGCCGACATTCCTGCGAATGGTAGGAATATTGAGAAGTCTGTCAGAAGACTCAATGCTGATAATGCTCATGTCCGTCGTGTACATCTGCCAGTACAATGACCTACTGCTGAAACTCCTCGTGGGAGGATTTCTGTGTTTGAGAGGCTGTCACAGCCTGAAATCCCATCAACCAAGAGGATTGTGGCTGACGGAAGAATCTCCGTGGTGACTGCCAACACCACTACTTTACCGACCAGGTTATCTGCGTCTGGAAAGTACGATGCTGAAGCATCCTCATCTGGAGGAAGGCCAACAAGGAGGCAAAGGAGAAAGATGAACGCTGAACTCCGAGCTCAGCAACAACAACTCCCTGTTCACCCTTCAAATATGTCGGCCCAAGTGCCTGAAGCCAATGTTCCTACCCGGAACAAGTTTTCTGATTTAAAATGGGTGAAAAGGAATAGCTCCACTGGTGAGCTGAAGAAGTCTTTCTGGGAGCAACGACAGGAGGTTCCAGCTCCTCCAAAGAGAAAGGAACCTGAAACTCTCTCAGCCCGGGTCTATCGGGTCCTGAAAATTGTAAAGGAGAAAGGTCTGAAAAAGAAAAAGTTCCAACGGCCCTTAATGATCGAGGCCAGGAGAACTTCGCCAAGGGAAAGCCTATCTGCTGTGGCGGAAAGAAGTGAAAGAAGATATATCCCACGTGGTGAACATCAGGGTGTGACACCTGAACAATATGTTCAGGAATCCACTGCTGAAAGGTCCCGGTGGAAAGGAAAACAAGTCTGGAGGCCAAAGCCTCGAGGAAATGAAAAAAAAAGAAGAGAAAGGAGGATTGATCTGGGCGTGACATCCGGTGAGGCTTCCCGGAGATCCGCCCCCATCTACAAACAACATCAGAAGTGGGCCCCAAAAAAGACCCATAATGACACTCCTCCAGACGGTAGACACCTTGGAGAATCCTCCAAGAGATCCCGTCGCCCTCCATCCCCTCCAAAGGAAGAGACTAACTTTGATCGCAGCCCATTGATCGAAGAAGTCCCCGTGCCTAATCAGGAACCGGAAATCCATTGGCGTCGCCGCTCGGAGATCCGAGTACTGGAGGAAAATATAGATGATCAAAATCTAGAGGAAGAAGAACTCCTTGAAGGGGAAGAAAATATTGAAGAAAACATTGATGAATTTATGGAGGAAAATTTAGAAGAAAATATTGATGAATTTCTAGAGGAAAATTTAGAAGAAGAAATTCAAGAAACAAATGACACTCTGGATATGGAAGTTGTCTATATGGTAACACATGTAGACATCGATGATGGTGCCAATTATAATGACGATGAAGATGAAGAGCGATGGAAACCGCCACCCCGGCAAGTATACCGTCGTCGTCGTAGAGAAGGGTCCACCACTGGCAGAAGTCGTCATTCTCAAGAAGAAGAAGAAGTGGAGGAAGTATATGAGAATCCTTCTGGTGCCGAAAATGTCACACTCGCTGAAATGCGGCGACAAATGAG
Organism: Dendrobium huoshanense; assembly: GCA_016618105.1. Lineage (NCBI taxonomy): Eukaryota > Viridiplantae > Streptophyta > Magnoliopsida > Asparagales > Orchidaceae > Dendrobium > Dendrobium huoshanense. Next base: position 11,274,832 of record CM028344.1, read on the forward strand.
ACGACAAATGAGGGCCAAAGGCAGAGAAATTTTTCAGTTAAATGAGAAGATGACTGAGATGATGGCTCAAATGGGGGCGATGATGCAGATGATGCAAAGAAATACTGCTATTGGTGCCATGCCTAATCCTCCTGCTGACCCTCCGAACTTCCAAGTGCCATAAGATTCAGGAGTACAGGGAGCTCCTGAAGATTGTCGCAAAGCCCATAATATTGTTCGCCAGCCCACTCCGTAGAATATTGCAAGTACTTCCGAGCCTATGACTGCTGCACAGTTGGAAGGAATAATCACAGAAAGGATCAGGGCTATTATAGCCGTGGATCAAGCAGAAAAGTTGGTGGGCAAAGGTCGTCCATATCCTGCTGAATACGACCAAGTACCGTACCCAAAAGGGTATTCTGTACCAAAGTTCAATACTTTCAACGGTAATAACAACCCCAGGCAGCACCTGACACAGTTTAAAGCCACCTGTGGGAATACAGGAGGAAATGACGCCCTACTCTTCCGACAATTCGTCAACAGTTTGACAGCAACTGCTTTCGAATGGTATGCTGAATTGCCGAATGATTCTGTGAAGACCTTCGCAGAATTGGAAAATATGTTTGTAAAAAGATTCGCTAGTGCAACTGAGAAAATTACGATCGCTGACCTCGCTCTGGATAAGAGAAAAAGAGAAGAATCAGTGACTAAATATATCACTCGCTGGCAAAATTTGAGCATGAAATGTGAGCAGCAGTTAGAAGAAGAGCATGCCGTAGAGTTGTTAATGGGCAACATTGATGACAAGATGCAACCCTTCCTGTGCATGGCTACAATCAACACATTTCAAGACTTGCTCGACAGAGTGGCCAAATTTGAGAAACTGAATTTGTCCAGATCAGAAAATCACGTTGATAAGCCCAAGAAGGCTAAGGCCCCGGGTGCTAGAAGGGGTGAGGCCGACTCTACATTCTTCTCTAGAGCTGATAGAGAAAAATAAATGATTTACAATGTAGACAAGGGCAAGCAGCCGATGCAATATCAAGAAAAGCCCAAACAGGCCTACAACCCCAACCCCCAACCGAAACTGATATTAGGGGGAAATGATAAGCCACGGACTTATCAAGCTGGAGGCCAGAGACAGGCAATAGGAACTGGTGATAGAACGTTCCAATCCCTCAAAGATAAAATGAATAAAGAATATTCATTCAAAAGAGAAAGTGTCGCCAAATTATTTCGACAAGTGTTGAAATCGGATTTAGAACTGCCTGAATGCAAGAGGCCCGAAGAGTCGAAGCACACTGGTGACCCGAATTATTGCCCATATCATCGGGTACTCAGTCATCCTATTGAAGATTGCTACATATTCAAGGATTGGCTTGAAAGAAAATATCAAAAAGGGGAACTCACATTGTCTGACAATGTGTTGTCTCACCCTAGAAAGGAATCAGCTCGGATAGTCACGTCCTCTTCCGTACCCCTGGTTGAAGAAAGAAGAAACAAAAAGAAGCCAAGTCAAGAAGAACAGTGGGAGACTGCGGTCTCTAAGAAGACTGTGAAAATGTTGAAGCAGCTTGAAGGAGTTTCAGGTGTAAAGTGGAAGTCTCCTATTGAGCCAATGATAGAATTGAAGGCACTGCCGGAGGTACGACCTTCTACTTCAAAACAGTTTTCCAATCAAGTTAGTACTTCAAAGTCTGTAAAGGTGAAATCCTCCAAGAGTAAGATCAAATTGAAGAAGCCCAAGGAGAAAAAGACTGCAATTCAGAGGGTTATTGACAGTTTGGATAAGTACTACCAGACTGTGAGACGACCTATCAAGCTTGTTGACTTCATGGCAGAGCTCAAAATTGATGAAGCTGAAGAAGATGATGAGAATTCTCTTCCCAAAGAAGTATGTCGGGTCATCTCAGTGGCGCCGAGTACCTTGATAAAAGAGGAATACACAGAAGTACCCTTTGAATCCTGTATGATGGTGTTGCCAATGGATTACAGCTCAGAGGAAGATTTGTATTTTCCAGAGGAAAACGAATCAGACCCTAGCATAGCGTCTCGGATGGGACATGTAAACCTGGGTGGTGATTCTGAATCAACAAATGAGTCCCTAGACGCAACGATGACTGACTCTGAAGAAAATATACAGTTAAATGGCTCTGAACCGGAGGAGATTGCTCAAGTGCAGTTAAGAAGCGGCAAGATACTACCGCCTCCACCGAAGAAAGGGGTCTCCAACAAAGGCAAGGAAAAAGAGAGTTATCAACGATGAAATTATCCCTGAAGATCCTAAGAAAAAGAACACTTCATCCAAGGGGATAGATTATAATATCTTATCCCATTTGAGAAAAATCCCAGCACAACTCAGCATATACGATGCTTTGGTGATGTCTAAAGACCTTCGAGAGACTCTAATTCAGGCTCTCAAAGATCCCGAAAGATATGAGGCGTATTTTGCTGAACGTGGTTTGACTGAGGTTCTACAAGCTCGTAATGAGCCATTCATTACTTTCTCCGAAGAGGACATGATGCTCGAAACTGCAGACCATAATCGTCCTCTGTATGTTACTGTAGAGAGCGATAAGCTAATTATCAGTCAAATCTTAATCGATCCTGGATCCTCCGTGAATCTGATAAGCTTGAAAGCACTGAGATCCCTCTGCCTTGATGTGGAACACCTCGGGCCAGATAAGTTGATGGTGCATGGTTTCAACGAAAAAGGGCAGAAGACCCTTGAATCATTCATGCTCCCTCTTGTATTTGGAGAGCTCCATACAGAAGCTAAATTCCATGTGATTGACGCGGATACTTCATTCAAGGCGCTACTAGGTCGTCCCTGGTTGCATGAATATGGCATCGTCCCGTCAACACTACACCAATGTATGAAGTATCTCAAAGATGGGGAGGAATTCAGGATCTCTGGCGACATTCAGCCCTTCACAGTTCATGAAGCCACAGTTTATGAAGATGCATGCTACTTCATGCCAAAGAAGCAAAAGTCTTCGAGCTCCCTCGAAGCTAAAGCATCAAATTCGAAGGGTACAAAGCGACCTGAACTAGAGGGTAGAAAAAAGCAGGTGGGGAGAAAGAAGGCAGCGCCGTCTCTTCCCAAAGCATCGATCATCCCAAAAGAAAAGAAGCATGTACCTCATCTTGGAAGTGACACAGATGAAAATGATGATACTCCTGCTAAATCTTGGAAAGTATGCCAGTCCACGGATGAATGGAGCAGGCAGGTTGAATTTTTAAATGATGATTATGACTACGACTCCATTTACATGAACACGGTGCAGAATGTGTTCTCTAGAAGAATTGACAACTTATCAATTTTAGATAGTGTGCTCGTAGTCACGCGTGTTCCCTTACAACATTTCAAAGAAATTATTCCGCGTGAGGTGCATAAAGTTGAAGAACTCGCCACTCTCTATCTGCCTCCCCGTAAAAATGGGACCGTGCCAGGGAATGTGTTATATTCCACGGGAGTTCGTGAAGATGAGAATCATGACTGGGATTGCATGCTCCTCGACTCCGAGGAATTATTTCCTACGAGGCTACCTAGATTCAATACCAAAAATATTCAAAGAATGCTACGAAAACAAGTAAATATTCCTACCACCAAGCGACAGCTTCGTACAAGTTTGGGCCTCTGGTATGGGAGGAGTCCGCGTCCGTTACAACATAAGGATACAGACGCATATAAAGGTATTGGATTCATCAAAAAAAAATTTCTCCGGAAAGAGATTTGTCGCGCCATCACATGCGTGGAAATTGAATCCAAAGATGGTGATGCTGAAGAGACATACGAAGCTGATGATTATGATGAACAACCTGTAGAAGCTGAGCCTGCACCAGAAGAGCTTGAAGATGGTGGACAGACAGCCACTATGGATGAACTAAAAGAAGTCAACTTGGGAACTGAGGAAGACCCCCGCCCAACCTTCATTAATTCTCTTCTACCCGAAGAACAAATAGAAGAAATAAAAGAACTCCTATGTGAATTCAGGGACTGCTTTGCCTGGACATATGCTGAGATGCCTGGCTTATCCCCTGATGTAGCAGTTAACAGATTAGCAATCAAACCGGATGTAGCACCCGTCAAACAAGCTCCAAGGAGAATGAGATTGGAGATTGAAGAACAGGTGATCGCAGAAACGAAGAAACTAATAGATGCAGGCTTCATCCGAGAAGAAAAGTATGCTGATTGGATTGCCAATATCGTCTCAGTAAAGAAGAAGAACGAGCAAATTCGTGTTTGTATCGACTTCAGGGACCTCAATAAGGCATGTCAAAAGATGATTTTCCACTCCCTGTATCTGAACTCCTAGTTGACAACACTTCCAACTACGATATGTTCTCTTTCATGGATGGATCATCAGGCTACAATCAAATCAAGATGGCGCCCGAGGATGAAAAGCATACAGCATTTAGAACGCCCATCGGCATATTCTGCTACACGGTCATGCCCTTTGGCCTGAAAAATGCTGGTGCCACCTACCAACGGGCAATGACTCACATATTTGATGATTTGATACATCAAAAGGTCGAGTGCTATGTGGATGACCTTGTTATTAAAAGCCTTGGCCGAAAAGATCACTTAAAAGATCTCAGAATTGTATTTGAGAGAATTAAAAAGTTTGATCTGAATATGAATCCTCTCAAATGTGCTTTTGGGGTCTCCTCCGGCAAATTTTTGGGGTACGTTGTTCGTCACCGAGGCATAGAGATCGACCCCAACAAAATTAAGGCAATCACGGAGATGCCACCACCAAGGAACCTTCGACAGCTTCGCTCGCTACAAGGACAACTGGCTTTCATTCGGAGATTTATATCAAATCTATCGGGTAGGTGCCAGCCATTTTCAAAGTTAATGAAGAAAGATGTCCGTTTCAAATGGAACGCATAATGCCAAGAAGCATTTGATAGTATCAAGAGATACTTGTTAAATCCTCCCATCCTAGCAGCGCCAATTCAAAGGAAGCCTCTTATACTGTATACAGCTGCACTTGAAGAGTCCCTCGGAGCACTATTGGCCCAAAATAATGAAGAAGGCAAAGAAAATGCGCTATACTACATCAGTCGAAGGTTGATTGGAGCAGAAAGTCGTTATTCTCCTATTGAAAATCATTGTTTGGCGCTAATTTTTGCAGTTCAGAAACTCCGCCACTATATGCTGTCCCATAAAATTACACTGATATCAAAGATCGATCCGCTGAAATTCTTGATGACAAGATCAGCGTTGACAGGTCGTCTAGCCAGGTGGGCAGTATTGTTATTGCAGTTTGAAATCATATACATGCCACAAAAGGCAGTGAAAGGTCAAGCATTGACAGATTTTCTTGCTGCACACCCAATCCCTACTGATTCTCCACTAAATGATGATTTGCCCGATGAGCAGATAATGCAGGTCGAGGAGAATGAAAGGCTACCATTCTGGGAAATGTACTTCGACGGGGCATCATCGATTAGACCTGTCCGACCTCCAAATATTACGAGAGCCCGAGCCGGCATTGGTCTCATTTTCGTATCACCTGAGGGAGGCATAATGAGGTTTTCATTCAGTTTGACTGAACCTCGGACCAACAACGAAGCCGAGTACGAAGCTCTATTAGCAGGATTGGAAATTGCGATCGATGTCAGAATCCAACATCTCCAAATCTTTGATGATTCTCAACTTGTGATAAATCAGGTCCTTGGTATTTACAAAGTTGGCAAAGTTGAATTGGCCCATTACCATCGGCGAGCCCTCGAGCTTCTGAAGCAAGTACCAAATGTCAAAATGGCTCGAGTTCCTCGAGGACAGAATGCTAAAACAGATTGTCTGGCCAAATTAGCCAAAGAAATGGCGAACATCAATGAGGAGAGGCCTATATTCATCGGGGTTTACGCTCGTAGAGTCTTGGAGCCCGCTCTATTACAATTCCCGATGGCAGAAGGAATTCCAGATTAAAGTCAGCAGGATGAAACTCCAGGTGACCCTCAACCTCTCCATCAGATCGTTATGGAGAATTATCCAGAAGAATATCACGTGGCCAAGAGACATAAAGCTAGTCAAGCTTCAGAATCGTGGTGGCATTGTTTGGATATTGAAGTCGAAAATGATTGGAGACAGCCATTTATTGACTATTTCAAGGAAAATAAACTCCCGACAGAAAAGTCTATGGCCGCACAAATTCGAAAAAGGGCGTTGCGATATGCATTTGTAAATGACATGTTGTACAGACGAGCTTTTGATCAAATGTGGCTAAGATGCCTGGGGACCAGGGAAGCTGATAAAGTGGTAGCAGAAATCCACGAAGGGCTTTGCGGAGCACATCAGTCAGGTCCCAAAATGGTCGCTAAAATCAAGAGAATGGGTTATTATTGGCCGACAATGGTCAGAGATTGTATTGAGCATACTAAGAGGTGCCACGAATGTCAAATCCACGGTGATGTTATACATCAGCCTCCAAATCCACTGCACCCAACAATAGCATCCTAGCCATTTGAATGCTGGGGTACTGATATTATCGGACCGATAGATCCACCATCTTCAGCGGGACATCGCTTTATTCTAGCAGCGACAAACTACTTTTCCAAGTGGGCAGAAGCGGCTCCATTTAGAGAAGTCACATCCGAACATGTGATCAACTTTTTCACCCACAATGTTGTCTACAGATTTGGTGTGCCACACCGAATAATCTCAGACAACGGTACTGCTTTCAAAAGTACAAAAATCTATAAGTTCGTTGATCAGCACAAAATCGATTGGCGATATTCATCCATATACAATCCAAGAGCAAATGGATTGGCAGAAGCTTTCAACAAGACGCTGGTGAAATTGTTGAAGAAGATTCTCACCAAGAATAAAAGAGAGTGGCATACGAAAATGGCAGAGGCACTGTGGGCGTATCGTACAACCTACAAAACTCCAACCAAAGCCACTCCGTATTCTCTAGTGTTCGGTGTTGAAGCCGCATTACCATTGGAGATCGAACTACCGTCACTTCGGGTAGCAATCCAAAATGATCTTACTCAAGAGCAAAATGCCCGTCTCGGAATGGAAGAGCTTGATGCACTCGATGAAATCAGGTTATAAGCTCAACAAAACCTGGAAATCTACCGAGGAAGAATGACAAAATCATTCGATCGTATGGTGCGTCCTCGGACATTTCAAGAAGGGGAATTGGTCCTGGTGCTGAGAAGGCCAATCATTCCACACCGAAAAATTGGTGGCAAATTCGTATCCAATTGGGAAGGTCCCTTCGTCATCGAGAAGGTGTACCAAGGAGGAGCATATCAGTTGATCGATCTGAACGGTCAGAGGCCTATGCCGCCAATCAACGGTCGACATTTAAAGAAATATCACGCATGAGAATTCCATATCTGATGTATTTTGTGATAATCAAAGTTTTATATGCATATTTATTAATGCATGTTTGCTCATATTTTGAAATTCTCTTGTATAACAAGAATGCATTTCAAAATCCCCCATCAGACTGGGGGTATTTTAAATATTTATTTGGGTCGACATTGCGCTGCGTGCCGAGATCCCCAAATAAATATTTAAAATCTCAAAGATACAAAGCCTATCCAAAATGTCCCTGCGAGATAGGGGACATTTTAAATATTCATTTGGGTCGACATCGTGCTACACGCCGAGAATCTCCAAATGAATATTTAAAATTTTATATTTCAATTCTATTCCATTCTGAAATGTCCCTGCAAGACAGGGGGCATTTTAAATTTTTATTCGGGTTGACATCGCGCTGCGTGCCGAGATCCCCGAATAAATATTTGAAATCATCAATCCATATATTCTTTTGTGCTAAAGAATACAAATACTTGTTTTCCAAAGTATATGCAGGTGATCTTTCAAAAGTTAGAGACAACACCTTCTACAACAAATCAAGACTCAAAAGTCAAGAAAGAGACTTTTGTGGCTACACACTCCTACAAAATTGAGCCGAAGAAGCTTGAAGTCTTCCAACAGCCTGAAGCTTAAGGTTCGAATGGGTGTAAAAGGTCAGATCCAACACGCCTAAATATGGCCAGATCGCTGGCAGCTCCGTCTACTCAACAAGCCATAAGAAAGGCCGTAGTAGCGGAACCCCCACTTCGTCAACCCGTCAGTAGGGACTGTAGGAAGTACGAAGGCAGATTTTACTCGACCAGTTCAAGTGATCGTAGTCTACAAAATTCTCCTAAATGACTGGAGAATCAAAAGTTCCAGTGGAAAGATGAGTCTCGAACAACCACTGAATGTTCGTAGGCTCCAAAATCTAGAACCACGAAGGATGACTCTAAATCTATCAACTTCAGCAAAATCAGCATTGGGAAATGCAATTCTCATAGCTCGAGTCTGAAACCTGAATGGGTGTAAGAGGTCGGATCCAACAAGCCCAAATATGGCCGGATCGCTGGCAGCTCCATCTACTCAACAAGCCATAAGAAAGGCCGCAGTAGAGGAACCCCCATCTCAGCAATCAGAGGACAAAGAGCTATCAAATTCTAGCTCTCCCGATCTGACGAACTCAAGTGATTCAGATTAAAGTCTTCTCAAGTGGTTAAGGATCAAGATACTACATACGTTCGGTACTATCAATTGTTTCCAGAACCTGCAAATCCTTCAACAAATCCGTAAAGCACAAAGCGAGGATAGAAGGAATTTTTTCTTCAACAAGTCCGCCAAAGCATAAAGCAAAGGACCAAAAAAATTTATCCCAAACTTCACACAAAGCTCAAGGCTGAACTAAGTGGATTATGTCATCAACAAGTCCGCTATGCACAAAGCTCTGGACCAATGACTTCTTGCCATCGACCTAATACAAACCTAAGGGTTTAGGTCACCGACATTTATTCCTTCAACAAGCCCGCCAAAGCTAGAAGCATAGGGCCGAAGGAACACAAATCTCCTAACAAATCATTAAAGACAAATCAGGTAATCCTCCATCAATGTCCGCAGCACAAAGAACAGGATAAAAGAAATCAGTATCTCAACCATCTATTGATACATCTAAGAGCTCTATGAATGAAAGTTTTAGTGTGACATCCAAACAAAATTTTGGAAATCTACTAAATGAAAATCGTAGTGTGACATCCAAGCAAATTTTTGGAGATCCACTAAATGAAGACCCTTGTGTGACATCTAGAATAAATATCTAGAGATCCACAAGGTCAATCAGCTTACAACAAACGTGATTCGCTCTAGACGCGTACCACATTTGCTGGGAGGCATTTGTTGATCTCTGTACAATACCTAAAAGAAACGAAAATGAAATCATACCTTGACTGTCGGATCCAAAATTTCTGCTGAAATCCCGGTTGGAATCCTCGTATCCGTCGAGAAGCCGTCCAAGTTCGCGAATCCCACCCGAAATCCTGCTAAAGCTGCTGGACTCGCATCTCGTCCCGGGATTTCAGCTCAAATCCCGCAACGATGACCTCGATCGCAGCTCTTTCGCGTCGTTAAATACCAAGCAGATGGAGCCTTCAGTCGCTGCTTGCTCACGATCCTCTGCTCTCCACTACACACCCGATCTCCTCGTCCACGAAAGAGCTCCTCTCTTCCCACTCGCGATCCCCCGTCGCTGCTTCCCATATTTATTTTTAGTTAAATATAATTAGTTATAACTTGATTATAATTAATTATAATTAATTCATAATAAATTATAAATTTTAATTGATTTATGATCAATTTTAAATTAAAATATAATTAATTTTAATTAATTAATAATAGTATAATTAATTATAATTAATTAAGGTTAATTATAATTAATTATCTTTAATATTAAATTAATTATTATTAATTATAATTAATTTAAGTTAATTATAAATTAGTTTTCCCTGAGCATAATTAATTAATGTTAATCATAATTTGTTATAATTAATTGAGTTTAACTAATTATTATTAATTCTAATTAATTATGCTCACCTCGATCCGTGTGCCAACCCCGACGACGACCGCCAAGATAAAAAATTTCTAAACCCTAAAACTCCGAGAACCCGTTTCAACGCATTCGTCGAGACGAAACGACCACCTATGCACGCTTTTCTTAGCGTGGTGGGAGGGAGTGCGTCCCGACGCTTGCGACGAATCGGGTAATCACCCAAATTCCTTCTTCGAAGTTCGTATCGCCTTGGAAACCCCGCCTATGCATGCTTTTCTTAGCGTGGTGGGAAGGGATCTCAGTGCGATGCGCACGACGAAGCGGGGATACCCATAAGTACCCGCTTGCGGGGAAATAACTGTTATTGCAAAACATTTTCAAAAAAATAAAAAAAAATACTTTTTTTTACAAACAAAATACCCATGCACGCTTTTCTTAGCGTGGTGGGGGAACAAAAAAATTACACGGCCGCGGTGTCCTCGAAAGAGGGCATCTACCATGCACGCTTTTCTTTGCGTGGTGGGAATGGGAAAGGCCCAGTTTTTTCATAGTTTTCCCCTAAACGGGGGAGACGCCGGGAGGCTGCCAAAATTTGGATTGAAAATCTAAGGACTTAAACAATTTGGAGCATGGACTTGATTGAACTCAAGAGAACGATTTGGGACTTGGACTTGATTGCACTCGGATGACATGCAAGAACGACGAATGGCTTGTACCTAGACTCATTTGAACTCAAAGGGCAATCAAACTTGTACTCAGACTCGTGAACCTTTGAACTTGAGAAGGCAATGGAACTTGTGGACTTGATTCAATCTACTTAATTGAACTTGAACCAAAATGAATTCAATTCTAAATTGAAATGAACTAGAACATGATTGAACTCAAGAGACTACAATCATGACTTGAACAATTTGGATTTTCAATTAACTTGCAAGGACAACAGGGGACATATGACTTACACTTGAACATCTGAACTTGGACTCTACAAGATCACATGGAACTTTAATTCAAGAAGAACATGATTCGGACTCAGACTTAAATTGAATTTGCATAAGGAACTAGAACTTGAACTCATATTTGGCATGAGCTAGAGCATGATATTGGGTTCAAATAAAAAAAATGAGAAGTTATAGTCTTAATTTAATTGAAAAGCAATAATCCCCAAGCTCATTGTGACAAGTCATTCTGAAGATAGAGAATTCATATGTTTAAATATCGACTAGCTTATGACCCATGTCAAAGAATATGGAGCAAACATACTTTGCTACAAGAGAATTGTAGATGATTCACCATTTGCATAATGATATGCTTGCAAATGATGAATATAGTGCATGACGAATGTGGTGAATCTTTACAAAATGAAAATCACCCATGTGTATTAAATGAGCAAAACACTTCATAAGAACATGTGGAAAAGCTATGATGAGTGCAATAGATCCTTTGAGATGAGGCATCATCTAGTTGCAAGCAAAATGAACAAGCAAGGATTCATATACCTCACTCAGGAGCAATGACCAGAAGATTCCTGAATGAATAAGGAAGCCCGCTACAAAGAGCTTTGGATACCACTTGCTATAAAATGGAGTCTCTAATAAATGATGTGATTTATTCATATGGGATATACTACTCCAAATGATCTGCAATACATACAATTTCTCTACGAATCAAATGTATGTATAATATCCACTCATGGGTAGACACAGAAAGACTACAGTAAATGCAGTATCCTGTAGTCAACTTCAGTCTAAGAGTGAATACACCTGCTTGCAACAATCGTGGATGCTACGACACTCCAAAAAATCAATCACCGTTCAATGGCTAGCAAATATGACTATCCAATTCGCTGCAAGGAAGAGCAAATGATATGCAGTAAATTCAAATACCTACGAGTAGTCATAGGAAACCCGTCATACTCGTAACATGTCATCTACAAGAAGAATGAAAGGGAATTATAATAGATAACAACATCTACTGGCGAAGGCAGGAGATTATTTAGTGCACTATGACCTGCCTACAAAAATCAACAAGTAGTGCACGACAGTCTACCTATACGAAGCAGCGAACAAGTCTATTCAGAAGCTGCCACACAATGCCACCGGATCCGCGACGTTCTTGGAAGCGGACAGAAGGCATTTCATAAATATTCTAAAATACCCTGCACGTGCACCGTAGTTTGTATACACGTAGGTACACTAAAAGAGGGTAAAAGCAATCATGAAACCCGCATGGGCCCCGACGAGCGTGCTATAGAAATACACGTGACATCTAGGGATGCTGCGCGGGTTATCAAATTTGAACCCAATCCTCCTAAGAAGATAAAAGGAGTGGACAAGGTTCAATTATAAAATGCCTCCAAACACCTGCATGGGCCCCGGCGAGCGTGTTATTGGTACACACGTGACGTCTAGGGATGCTGCGCGGGTTGACAAGTGAATTCTAGTTTGAACCCGATCCTCCTATATGGGTCAATAGAAGTCGACAAGGTTCGAACTCTCAAACAAATATACGGTTGCTACGACCGGTATATTTGTCTTAATACATTCATATTAGGCCTTTAAGGCCTATAACAAAGAGAATTCACTGATGAAGGCTCAAAGCCTACGAAACCCGATCCTCTGTCAACAGTCCGACAGAGTTGACAAGGTTCAATCCATAAAAAAAATAACCCCCCAAACACCCCGATGATGGCCGTGTTGAATATTTATCTCAACCGGAGGGGTTCACAAACATTTCAAATAACTCTCAAATATTCAAATGCCTTCCAAGCTCCATCCAAAAACCCAAAAAACTCGACAAAAATCTCAAAAACCCAAAATCCAAAAAATATTCAAAATTCCAAAAATATTTAAAATTTGAAATCCAACCATCTAAGGCTTATAGCAAAATCCATCCACCCTCCGCAACAGTCTGTCGGGGTGGACAAATTCAAATAAACTCTAGCTCACAAAGAGCCAAATGCCTAGTCGAAAATATTACTAGGATCCATTCTCAAACAATCTCTTGCTAGTAAGGACGTGGTACGTGTCCTCTAACCGGCAGTTTCGCCGCCAAATGGCACTGCAGGTAAACGGTTATGACCCGGGGCCCTCTGAACAGAGTGGTTTTGCCGCCAAATGGCACCACAGATAGCGGTTATGGCCAGAGCCAATACGTTCCTTAATGACGTTAAATCCTTGAGATATGAATCAATAGGATATGATCGATAGGGCACAAAGCCATCTGTTAGCTAAGGTGGATTCAAATTTGTCCCCTTAGACAAACATTCACCCCAGGTCTACAAGGTCCCCTTAGAAGAAGCAACCCATGGCTGCCGACAAGGATCCTTCTGTCAGGTTGGGTCGACTACCTCCTCTGACTAAGTAGACCAGGGACCACGATGGCCCGGGACGACGGAACCATGGGATCTTGATCGGGCTCATCATCCATTCCCCCACCATCCGCTTTAAGTGCTAGATGGTGCAATTTCTATTTTAAATATCAAACTCTCCAAATTCTCAAATCCAAATCCAGTTTTTAAATCCAGACCTATTGCTGCTACTATATGCCAGATACACGTATTTATATACGAATCTGATTGATGACTAGCCTTAATCGAAAGTTCTCTCTCATGATTGAGAGGGGTAATTAACTATAGGGGCTTGCGCCTATAGGAAACTAGAACTCAGATCATAAAGTCCTCGCAAAACGAGGGCGAAATCTCTGGGTAGTGTCTTATCTACAAACCCATCTGCCTTCCAAAATTTACCTCGGAACTTAGTTCGTTAAAACTCACTCGCTGAATAAGAAAAGCGAGCGGAGGCCGAGGCCGAATTTTCGGAGCCCACATCCATATAATGCTACATGCTAATCTAGTACACGTGTTGTCTCTTGATAGGTTGTAGGCGGATAAAGTCAAGATAGGCGAGGTGTTGTAAAGAAAGTCTATGGGTGAATCACAAGAGGAGATGGACCCATGGCTAACGAGTGGTATGATCAAGTGACTGGCTTAGGGAGCTTGAAGTCGCTTTGTCATGAAAGACGAGCAGTGGTGTTTGTAGGGATGAAGAATTCCTAACTTCATGGTGGTAGCTGAATGGAGTATGAAGTCTTTGGGGTAGACACTTTCTTGTAGAGACTCAGAGGGATGAGATCTGACTGAGATAAAAGGCGATCTATTTTCTTGGTGAGGAACTTCTTGGTCGCCAAGCATAGAGCAAGCTCCTTGGCAGACGTGGGTGAGTAATGCCCAATGTTCTCCCTAAGCAAGTTCCTTTACTAGCCTCAGGCAAGTCTGTTGAGTGATCTCCTCCTAAGAGGGAATACCATCATGACAACTTGGTCACTACCTGTTAAAAAACCTAAGATGATGATGGGTATACATTCACCTTCCGCATATGTATCATTTTTCTTTACTGTTCCTTAGCATGTACTCTAAGTGGACACACAACAACTTGCATAAAACTCCAGCTAATTTAAAAAAAAAATAAAGGTAAAAATATAATTTAAAGGATCGATAGAATCCAAATTTTCAAGGTGAAACTGAAAATGAAAATATTCTCCTTAATAATAAGCACTGGTATTCCTAAGACCAAAAGGGAGAAGCTTCAAATCATTAATTTTATGATCAATCTTCTTAAATCGTTAAGGAATTAAACGTTCCATTACAATCAGATCTAGACGTTCATAACTGATCAGTTTATGCAAACTGCAAAGAAGAAGAAAAAAGTCAGCTAAAGAAGGAAGTTCAATCCAACCTTTCTTTCATCAGTTAAAGGATTTCTATACAAACAAAATGTGGAGCAACACCAAACGAAAATACTTACTCCCTTCAAAAGTACTCTCTTTGCAGGCTTCTTTGTATGGTAACACATACTGCTTAGATAAGATTTCTGCTATGACCTGTTTCTGACCAAAAAGATGAGAATTTTTCAGAAGCAAGTTCCTAGATGATGAGTCCACCACATAACCATGTGTTCGCATCCATTTCAGCAGGGATAAAAGAAGCCCTTTCTTTTCAGGTTTTCCGATGTAACGTGAAATGGCTACACGGAATATCTCCTGCAAAATGGAAACTCTAAATTGACTTAGCTTGCAGATCTAAGTTTTAGCCTTTTAGATTAGGATGACTTCTCATCACAAAGTTTATCCACGCAAATACTGCATTAAAACTATGGAACTGATCCAGATGATAAAAAATTGCTAATATCAGAACTAAATGAAATTATTCAAAATAATTAAAATGCTTAAAAATGACAGAGTATACATTTAGAGCGTAGAACCTTCACGGATGACAAAAACTTAGATGAAGTCGTTTGAAGGAGAAAAAAATTCTTAAGGGGAAGGAGAAGGATTTTGGCATCAGAAATTCTTGCCATGGTTATCAGCTAACTTCTACGCGCAAGGATTATAGCAGTGTAGAATGATTAAAGAATCAAGCAACCATTAGCAAATGAATAAAAATGAAACTAATCGTGAAGTGTGAGCATTATTCCCTTTAAGGAATTCCAAAAGCCCTACATTAGATGCAAAGGAACCCTAGATGTAATGCCAATAAGACTATAAGGGGTGATAGAGGAATTCTAACCCTCTCTACTCAAATATACTCTTCTCCTAGACGTCATACATCAAAATGGCATCAAGAACAACGTGATTCCCACATAATAGTCATAGATGAATGTGATTGTCTAATCAACAAGAGAAAAAGGAATTTCCTTCTTACACTTATTCCTCTAAATGAATGTGATTGTCTGATCCAAAACAGGCCTCCCAAACCAAGCCCAGTAGGTTTCAAACTCCACTGTACTCAAAGCCAAATGCAAATTAGGCTTTGTTTCTAATTTATTTGACATTTTCCTGCGTTTCTTAATGATTATTAACTTAGCTAGGTATTTATATAAGGTCATAGTCGTTGCATAAGATTTCATTTTGAATGATAAGTGTATTGAATTATTCCTCCCCCATCATACTCATCCACCACTCTCCTATCTAATCCCTTTTAGTCTCCGTCACCTTTGTAACAATTTTCTCACTTATCTTGAAAACCCTTTGACCACCTCTCAACATTTTTTATTTCTCTCTTTTGTTTCTGGTCATAATTGCATGTTGTTTGAGTTGGGTTTTCGTCATTCAACTATTTATAAGTTTTATTGGTTGATTAACTAATGCATACGCTCCACTTCTTTTCACAAGTTAATGATTCAATCTTGCTCCGATTCAGAACAACCCTACATCAGTCAATATCTGAGAAAACGTTATCTACATCAATTGGAGTCAAAGCATTTATCTTCTACATCAATTTGGTGCTAAATCAGAAAGACCTTAATCACAACTAACTTATTCTACATACGAAAAGGTATCTCGTGATATTGTTTATATTATTCAATTGAAATTTTAATTACAATAGCTTAATTTTCCTTCATCATCTCTATTCATAGCATGATCTTCAAAACCTTAAAATTCTAATTCATGCAATGTAGAATACTATGGTTATGTTTATTATTCAAAATCGTCACCAAGGAATTATCAATATGTTCCTTATTATAAAATTAATTATATATATTATCATTGGTGAGTAAGTTTTTAGTCGATTTACTCTACTAAAACTTTGAGCTTTCCAAGTTATTTTTGTCAATTCTTGAGAATACCTCTACATTAAATTTAAATTATTCAATTTTGCAAGAACATATATTTTGATGCACAAATCTCATTGCAAGGATTTCATTGTCATAATGAATGCATTGAGCGAAATAGAGGTCGGTCAAGCAATATTTGTAGTTATTTTAGCAAAAGTAGCACTAGCGCCTAGGCACCACACTCTAATTTTTAATCGAGAAACTGGCCTCAAGGCACCACACTCCATTGCCAAGTCACAGATTCCTGCCACCAAGGCATAATCCATTAACTTGAAGATTTTTGTTCAAGAGCTTGGCGACAAGGCTCCAATTCTAACACTGAGGTGCAAGGCAACAATTTTTCACAAGTTGCCCTAATCACCAAAAAGCCAATGCTGCATCCCCTATTGCTAAATCTATAATGACATATTTGGAACTAAATTTTAGAGATTTTTGGATGAATTCTTTAATGGAAAATTTAAAGGAATATTAGGGCATGTTTTTGGGAATTGGATGCATCTTTTCATAAAGGAAAATTATTATCAGAGAGAGGATTTGGGCGAGGGCTTTGGAATCCAACTGTTTCTTTCTTCTTTTCTCATATTTTCAATTTCAGCAATGTTATTGTTAATTTTTCTTTTCTCTAGCATGAACTAAATCCCATCTAAGGTTTGATGAAACAAAATTTTTAATATCAATTTCTTGCTAATTTAAACTTTCAATAGTTGTGCTTTCAATTCTTGTTATGTAATTTCAAACATTTTTTATTGTTCTAGTGATTTTTTAATCAATTGCGAATTTTGAAGCTTGATTTGCATAGGGGAAATGAGTTCGACGTGATTGAAATGTCTCAGCTAATCGTACGATAGAAATATCTAAGCTACGGCTATGGAATCTCTTGAATCCCACTTTGTAGCTAAATTTACAACATTAATTTGATCTAAAGATGAAAATAGGTTATGTATGGTAAGTTAGTCTCTTTAGGTTTTTAAGAGAATGGTACTGACCAATTTGGTTACACCGAACCTATCCTTGTTGATTGACAAATATAGCATGATTTTAACAAATTGTTGATATCCTTGTTGATTGACCCTTATTTTTCATCCATATTAACATTTATCTTAACTTGTTTAAAATTTAAGTAATTAGGAACTTTTAAGTCTGTTAATTTTTTTTTTCTAGGGCTTGTCCACATATCTATTTTTAATTTTCAAATAAAGCCTAAATTAAGTAAATTTTGGTACTTAGTAAATTTAATGTATATGGAATGAAATCTTATTTTCATCATTTTATTACTTTCTTACAACAACAACAACAACAAACCTTTATCCCACTACGTGTATGTGGGGTTGGCTACATGAATCCTTTTTCACCAATATGTCCTGTTAAGAATCAAATTTTTATTTAAATCTAACAAAAACATGTCATTTCTAAATTTTTTTAACAAAGTCATTTTTAGGTCTATCTCTACCTCTAAGACAAAATCTAATACATCGACTCTCCTAATCGAGTCATCATATGTGCAACACTTTATGTAACCAAACCATCTAAAGAGACTCTCTTTAATCTTATCTTCCACGGGAGCAACTCCAACATTTTCACGTATATGCTGATTTCACATTCTATCCCTAAGGGCAAAACCAATCTACTTGAACATCCTCATCCTGCAACACTTAACTTAATTGTAAGCTTCTCTTTTAATGGAAAACATTTTGCGCCAAAAAGCATTGTAGGTTTCACCATATAGAATTTTCCAATAAGTTTGAGGGGTACTTTTTTATCACACAACAAGCCTAATGCATTCCTCCACTTCAACCATCAAACTTGAATTCCACAAATAATATTCCCATCTATTTCACCATCACTCTAGACAAGAGACCCGAAAAATTTAAAATGTGTACTCTAATTATTGACTTGATCACCCAAAGTCACAATTCCCCAATTAGATCTATTACAAATAAAATTAAACTTCATGTATTCGATTTTAGATATGCTCAAACGAAAACCTATAGACATTAAGTTGACCTCCATAATTCAAGTTTACCATCATTCCCTCTCTAATCTTATCAACAAGAAGAATATCATCAACAAAAAGCATAAACCAGGGTACATCTTCCTGCAAATGTCTAGTAGGAACATCCATGACTAAAGCAAAAGGATATGGGCTTAAAGTTGATCATTGTTGTAATCCAACTGAAATAAGAAAATACTTAGTCAAACAACCTTGTGTTTGAACACAAGTAACAACTCTTGCATATATATCCTTAATAACTTGAGTATAAGCATTATTAACACATTTATTTTCTAAAAATCTCTATGGCACTTATCTTGAAACATTATCATAAGCTTTCTCAATCAATAAATATCATATGTAGATCCTACTTATTCTCACTATACTTCTCAATCAAATCTCTCAATAGATGTATAGCTTCCATAGTAAACCTACCTAGCATGAATCCAAATTGATTTTGAGAAAGATTAGTATCACGTCGTAACTTATGCTAAAAAACTCTCCCAAAGTTTTAAAATATGATACATCAACTAAATTCCTCTATAATTTGCACTCTTGTGCATCACCTTTATTCTTAAAAATAGGAATCAACACACTCCTCTACTTATATGACATTTTTTTAATCTTCAAAATAATATTCAAACGTTTCATAAGCTAAAAAATTCTTTCATCTCCTAAGTATTTTCACACTTCTATTGGAATATCATTAGGTCCAATAGTTTTCCACACTTTATTTTTTAAAAGCCTCTAACTTCATCTTTACTAATACGCAATTAAAAACAAGAATTTATATTTTCATTTAGGGTACTAAGGTCACTAAAATCAATCATATTCTAATAATATTCATTGAAAAACTTATAAAAATATCTAATCTACCTTTTTGAATATCTTATTCTAATAAAAGCACTTTTTGAACTTCATCCTTAATATACTTCACTTGAACTAAATATTATCTCTTTGTTTGGCTAACTTAAACACAAGGTTTAAAATTGCGTAAATAAGCCTCGATGCGTTTTTCGTCCGTGAGGCGAGGCGTAAGCCTCGAGGCGGTGTGAGGCGTAAGCCTCACCGACGAAGAATTGCGTAAATGAGAATTTAAGGGTTTTAGCAAGTAAAAAATAGTAAAATTCTATCATACAATAAAAACATCTAAATGACAATTAAAATTAGGGGAAAGTAAGAAATAAATGCAATAAAATCATGTCCCAAAGTACAAAACCACAAAATATTAGTCTATCAAAACTCCCAATGTACAATTAAGAAAGAACATATATAATCCAATCATGTCCCATTACTAAATGGGTTTTCAAGGGAATCTTCTCACGCCTTGTCTCCTATAGAGTCCAATGTCTTCCAATCAAAGCATGCACTCATGAACAAGTAGACTAATACTAACAACTATTACTAAAGATGATGAATATAACAATATGCCGGACTGCCTGAGGTCCAAGGGGGCGCTGCCCCCTGGCGGGGTTCTATTTGTTTTTGAAGTTCGTAAGTTGTTTTTATGGGAAGATACCGAGTGGTACCGAGCATGTACCTAGCGGTACTGAGCAGTACCGAGCATGTACCTAACAGTACCGAGCAAATATCTAGCTGTACCGAGCATATATTGAGCGGTACCGAGCATGTACCTAGCAGTACCGA
This sequence comes from Dendrobium huoshanense, assembly GCA_016618105.1. Classification (NCBI taxonomy): domain Eukaryota; kingdom Viridiplantae; phylum Streptophyta; class Magnoliopsida; order Asparagales; family Orchidaceae; genus Dendrobium; species Dendrobium huoshanense. The sequence goes on from CM028344.1 coordinate 11,294,919, forward strand.
GCAAATACCTAGCTATACCGAGCATATACTGAGCGGTACCGAGCAAATACTGAGCGGTATTAAGCATATATTTAAGGCGTACGCCTCAGCCAGAATTGCGCAATTGCGCCTCTGAGGCGCGCCTCAGTCCAAGTGAGGCGTACGCCTCTGCCAGGAGAGGAAATGCATAAGCCTCGAGGCGGTTTTGGGTCAAATTACGCAGAGGCGCGCCTCTTATTGCGCAATTTTAAACAGAGCTTAAACATACATCGTTTGCCCTTCTTAGTATTTAATCTATCATATACATCATTAAAAGTAAAATTCTTTCGCATCATATATTGCTATCTTAGACTCCTTACGTGTCTATTTATATCTTTACCAATGTTTCGAGTTTTTACCTCTAACTAATTTTAAAACAAAATTTTTTATTTTTATCTTTTCTTGCATATTTTGATTTCACTATTAGGAGAATTTTCTTTTGATACTTCAAATACATCTTTTATAATATTCTTAATATCATTAGCTACCCTTTTCACATAACATTAGCTTCCACATGTACAGTCAAAATCTTAAGTATATGTAAATTAAAGTTCTCAATTCAAAGGATTAGTAGTAGAGAATAAAAGCTACAACATCATAAATTTTCTTAAGATTAGTGACAAATTTAAGTTAAATGGAGTTTCTGTTAATACAATTTACCAGAGATATGAACCAAAATTGTCTTCTATCTCTTTAAGAAAGATCAAAATGATCCATGACTGTTAAAAAGTCTAATTTTAATCTCTTAAGTTTTTAAAGTGAGATCTGAATGATCCTACATAACTAATTTAGTCCCTATTAAAGAGACAAGGGACTAAATTGGTACTCTTATATAGTCGAGAAAAATTTTGTATCATAAAAAAAAGGTTAGGGAACCAATTTGGTCCTTTTCTTCATTTCACCTTTTTCTTCTTTTATTTAAATTGTAAGATCTGACAAAGAGTTGACTTATCTCTTTAATTAATGACAACATATATTTAAAATTTACATGATATGCATACTCAATGATTCAATTGTCATTTTTTTTTTTGCACAGCATCCTTAAGCATCATATATATATATATATATATATATATATATATATGTCACGCTCGTCGGGGCCATTGTAAATGGTTTAAATTTTTACTTTAAATATTATACATATGTATGTCAGTGCATTAATTAATATACTAGTGCACTTTTCAGAGAGATAAGTTCAAAATTCATTTATTAATTTTAGGTCCGCGCAATATCTTTAGACGTCACGTATACACATGTCACGCTCGTCAGGCCCCACGTGGAAACATCCTTTTGAGTGCATTTCGTATATGCATTTGCAAGTTGATTAATATTTTTTATATGACTTGCATAATGCATAACATGCTCTATATGATTTGCATGATAATGATGCATTTGTATATTTCTTAGGATGAGCGCATAACTCATTTGCATGTTGCGTGACATGTATGTTTGCGACATAATGGGTGTGTATAATGTATATGGATGTTCACATACACATTTGCACATGTATTTATATATTTGCATGATTGTATAGGCATTTGTATTTTTGAATGTGTACTTATGTATTTGTATATACATTTGCATATTGTTAAGCATGTATGTAAAATACACTTATATATAATGCACTTGTGTAGTGCACTAGCACATTTTGCTTAGTGTGTTTGTGTGACAAACCCGCACGAATCTTGATGCACTCTCATAATAACATGATCATTACCGTATGTACAAAGTGGCTTGCATGATCAACATTATGTATGCATGCTACTTAGTGGGCTCGCATGATTAGGGTTATACATACATAACACTTGATGTATCAGTATAATGCATTTATATGTCTTTGGGACATGTGCATTATACAATCGGAGGCTCTTATGTGACACCCTTCCATGATTTGGTCCGTCACATGCATTTTAATGAAGTATCGTACAACCCGTGACACGTAACAATGTATTATTTTATTTTATTTTTGAAGAGAAATATTCACGGGGTATACGACACATTCACAGGGCGTACGAGTCTCCTAATTTCAACAGCTGACATACACGTTATCTAGGGCAGTTGTGCGCTCATGACCTGCAACATGATTGATGCTTCTCATCTTATAATGAAGCGTTTAGCTAGAATAATGTGGGGGGTTCTACGTGGTAACCATTAATGTAAATACATTTTTGTAGAAAAAGAAAATATTATTTTTATTTTTACCCCCTCCCATTTTTTAGGATAATTACTGCTCATATTCTGGTGTATTTAATCTTGTATTTTACTCGCTTGTGAATACTCAA
>CM028344.1:11297718-11339718 GCA_016618105.1 Dendrobium huoshanense
TATTTCCTCCGATGCGATACTGCTCTCTCTCTATCTTTTTGATAACAAATTAGGGATCGGGCACTGCGACGCTCCATTGTGTGGTGCTGGAGCATTGAATTAAATGCAAAATGTTCAAAAAGCTAATCATTGGGACACCTGAGTTGTGTTAAGAGCACTGCGGTGCTAGGTTTATTTTCAAAATTTTGGCTCTTTTTTTTGTAATCTCTTGTTTCCCAATGATCAAAAGAAGGATTTTACAGTAAAACATGCAAGTTAAAAGCAACAATATTCACTAACAAATTCCCTTAAGCTTAAGTCATTACTTGTTCTTAAGTAATTTTAATGCATTTGTGATTTTAACATCTTAAGTTTATAAAATTGTAAACTTTGAATTATTTAAAATTACTTTAGTAACTTTACTACACTATGTTAATTGCAATTGTTTTGGAGGTTGATAACATCAATTAATATAGTCTTTAATAAGCATTCTAATTCATCATCACAACTAACATTCTTACTTGAAGTTACTGATAAAAGGTTTCAGCAAAATTACTGATAAAGCAGCAGCCAAAATGAATGTTTGGGGTTCAAAATTCATTTCGCTTGCAGGTAAAGTGACTTTGATTAATTCCTCTGTTCTTTCTTTAACTACCTTTCAAGCCAGTCACTCTTTGATTCCTTTGAGGGTTCTTTATGAAGTGGAGAAAATGTGTAGAGATTTCCTTTGGAACAAAAGAGATGGTAGTTATGGTATGCACTATGTTTCATGGAGCTCATTATGTAAACCAAAAAATAAAGGTGGTTATGGTTTACAATCTTTAGTTGATAAGATGGGACCTTTGAGATCTAAATATGCCTTGAATTTTATTATGAAGCCCAATACTCTTTTAAATAGAGTATTAAGAGCCAAATACGGGGAAGTACTATGGAATGGTAATAATAGCAGCAATTGCTCTTCAACATGGAAAATAATCCTAAATGGTGCAGAATTCCTTCTTCCGGTGATGAGATGGACAATTTCTAATGGAGAGTATATTTGATACTTTCAAAGATAGATGGATAATGGATAAAACTTTAGACAAGTGGCCAACTTTTGTAACCATTATTGATCAAGAATTCAGCCAAGTTTCGGATTTTATAACAGGAAGATGGGATGCAGAAAAATTAAAGCTCTGTTTTGGTGAAATGCTTATAGAATTGATCCTTACAATTCAAATACACTCAGATCAAATTGAAGATAAAATGGAATGTATCAAGAAATTATCTGGAAAATCTATTGCATCCAGCGTTTATGAGAAAAAATTTGAAGAAATCAGTGAAGATGATTCATTTAAATGGTGGAAAAAGTTAAAATTAAAGCCGAAAATTGATATATTCTGGTGGAGGATATGTAAGAACGGCATTCCAACGTTTGCCTTTCTTTTAAACTGAAATCTTGCTGATAATGGAGGTTGTCCAAGAGGATGTCTAGAGTTGGAAAACATAGAGCATGTAGTGTCTAAATGTTTTTTATCAAAAGAGTATTAAAAGTGCTTGATGAATGGCATTTTAATATTCTGAATTTGATTCCTTATTTGACTGTTATCAGATATTGAACAGATTGGCTGATTCTAATCAATTCCTGGGTAATCTTCTTTGCTCGGTAGCTTACTACTGCTGGATTAGTAGAAATAAAATTGTCCATGGAGGCGTTGATGAAAGCAAATTTTCTATTGCTTCAAGAGCTATTATTCAGACAGTCTCTTCCTTTAATTCATATCCAATCCGTGAAAACTGGTATGCTAATCAGCTTATTAAGCTGTCTCATTTCTCTTGGCACCCTCCTCCGGGCTGGATCAAAGTAAACATTAATGCTTCAGTTTTTCAAAACAACAGCATAGGTATCAGTGGCATTTTTAGAGACTGTAAAGGCAGAGGTTTAGCTGCTTTCGGATTTCAGACTGTACACTGGGACTCTACTCAAATGGAACTATTAGCAATCTTGTCCTTGAGAGATTATATCAAAGATTCGATGCTTGAAGCTAAAGGTATTGTGATTGAAGGTGATAATCTTAACGTCATCAAGATCTTTCAAAGTGCTTTTAAAAATCAGTGGATTAATGAAGAATTTCTAAAGCCTAAGGATTTAGAATTTCTTCTTAATTTTAAGCACTTCATTTTTTCTTTTGTTAATAGGAATGGTAATAAGTTAGTTCATTATTGTGCTAACTATGCCCACTTCTCTTCCTTTTATTGGGATGACTTTTCTAGAGATAAAGTTCCTCTTTCAATTTTAGAATTGTTGAAAGAGGAATCATCTTGTAAGTAATTGGGTTAATTAAATCTTTTGCAGCTTGCATTTTCTCAAAAAAAAAAAAAAAAAACAAAAAAAAAAAACTATCATTCTTACTAAACTTAGCTTCTAAATGTGTATGTGCAACTGTTGACTGACTTAGTTAGGTTGAATGATTTTGGATTTAGGAAAATTTCATATACATTTAATCATCCAGTTCAATTACAAGCTTCATTATTTGTTATAGTTCCTACAATCCCCCTTAGTTTAATTTTGCTCGCAGATTCTTGAAGTAAAGTTGGACTTTTTAGGTAACATTTTTTGATATTCCAATACTCATTTTTTTTTCTTTCACTTTCAAAGAGTACCTTTGTAATGATGTTGAATACCTAGTTGACTCTCCCCTTTTAAGTAATCTAAGTTATTGTTAAATTAAGTTTAATTGCAAGGAGTCATATTGCCATTGCTACTAACTTATAATGAACTTTATAATTTAATTTGATTATTACACTTTCCCTAAATTTTAGTCATTTAAATCTAAGCTAAGCAATCACGTGCTTCTAGGTGCTTTAGGAGTTAATTTTAGTAAGAATTATTAGTTTTAATGATTTCTATTAGTTGCAATTTAGATTGTTTAACTTCAATTATCTTCCACCTCATATTCGTTTTATCATTTATAGTGTTATATTTTTCTTTTTTTAAATTAATCCAATTTATAATGTTTAATAGATAATTTAATTATTGCAAGTGCAAATAAATAAACATCAGGAACAATCCACAAACTTAAGCTGGAATAAAGGGCCCTAACAGTAACTGAACACCGCATTTACTACAAAGTGGAATACAAGTACTCAATTAAAATATATGAATACAAATAAATAACAAAGTGAAAACATAAGAACAAAAATAACTTAAAAATAACAAATACAATATACTCAATCTTCTTCCTCATAGACTACTGTTGTTGTTAGTGGTGATACTGGTGGTGTAGGCTCCATGAGTATGGCTCGTAGGTGGGGGTTGCAGGGAATACAAGCTAATCAGGACTCTTAATTAGTGAGTAACCCTAAACATGTCAATTAATGTTTCATTGAATTCGAAAGCATATTGATATTGTCGCTTCTGCATATTCATCATGTCGTCTATACTGTGGCTTATTCCCTGATGTCTCTATTTTTTTTATCTCAAAATACGTGTACATACCTGTAACTTGATCCATGAGATCGGCCACCTGATCTCTTAAGGTCTTAGGGTCTCTAGACCTGGGTTGATTAGAACTAGTTTGCTGGAGCTAGGTTGGCTGGAGCTGGGTAGGCTGGGTATAGTAGGACCTTCCCCTTCTTCCCAAGTGTTTTCTTAAAATATTCTAATTTATTTTTGGTGATGGCAAAAAAGGGAAGAGCTGCTCTTCCTCGGACTCACCTAAAATACATCTAAAGTACCTGTTAGTAATCAAAAGGAATAAATCAAAGAAGGGTGCCCAAAACCTACAGACATGGACCCCCTGATCATGTACAGGAGGGAGGATTACATAACTTTTCCTACATCTATCGAGTGACCAATTTGTCTAAAATAATTTAGAAGTGCTCTATCTTTAGTCACCTCGCTGATGCTAGTGCTTGACATAAATCCAATAGAAATAAAATAGTGTCAAGCCTTAGACACTCTTATAAGGGTAGATGCAGAAAAAATTACAATTTTTTCCCTTTTAGATTTTTCATTTAGCCCGCTACAGGTTCTAGTCAAAATTCTAAGAATCTCTTGGGGATCTACAAGGGTATTTATAAAGGCGGTGTATTTATCAAACTCTAAGTTTTGTGTCCCATACATTCTATTGATAACAATGTTATTAAAAGCTAAAGCTTCCTTAGCATTGGAGAAAAATTCTCTAACAACAGAGACTACACAAGCTGCAAGTTCTATGCAAAAGTTTTCGCACCCCAATTGACCATCATCCTTTCTCCTGCCTCCCCCCTCCCCCCTCCCCGAGCGCCTAAAGCCTCTCTCTGTTATCAATTGCTTGTAAACAATAGAGTTATTATACCTTTCCTCCTCCGTAGAGCTTACAAAACATTTCTTGTCCTGTGAGGAAGAAGAGCGCTTCTTGTCAATTGTTACCTTGGGGGCCATAACTTTTTGGAAGGTTGGAAGGGTTGAGTGCCATGACGTTGAGTCTGGAGAGATGCGTTGCTTGGTCAGTCAAAAAGTCAGTCTAGTCAACAAAAAGACAAGCACTGCGGTGCTATGTTTAAGTGGCACCGTGATGCTATGCATTGGACTCAAAACAATTGCCTTTTGATTGGGCCTCTGCTACACCGTAGCGCTGCGACGTTGCGAAGGACCTCCACCACGGTGCTACACCTAAACCAATAATTGTTTTGACAGGGTGCTTGGGGTGGAGCCGCACAGTGCTGTAATTAAATTGGTAATTTGCTAGAGAATAGAACGCCATGATTGTGTTGTTCAACCCTAAGGCGTCGTGGAAGCGATCTGGCACTACGGCGCTGTGATCCCAAGGTGCTGCGATGTAATATCCAAAAGCTCAGGTTAAAAAATATTTTTATTTCAATTTTTAATTTTTATTAACAGTTAAATTAATATTAAGTAAACTGTTAACTAAATCTTAGTATTTATACTAAGTAATAGGTTAACTTAAATTAGATACTGCTTTAATTCCAAATAGGTGCTTTCAATAGTTGTGAAATGTGAAGTGACAGTTATTGGTGGGCCTTTCTTCTAATTGGTTTTCACGCTTGCAAAATGAACCAAAGGGAGTGGGAGTTTGGCTTTGTGAAGGAAGGAGAGGAGAGTGAGTATCGAGAGTTGGAATTGACTGTAGAGTGGAGAACTGGTGGATCGGGTGAGTGTAGATAGGATCGGCTTCAGCTTGAATAATAGGTGGCAGAAGAGCACAGGAGACACAGGAAATCTTGTTAGAACCTTCGACTGAGAGAGAGTTAGAAGCAGTGGGTCTTCGGCTGATTCAAGAACATTTAAATGAGGACTTGTAAAATATTTTTATTAATTTAAAAAAAAAAAAGAGAGATTGTGAGTGATGGAAGCAAGTATTGCTGTGAGTGAAGGGTGATCTATATAAAGGAAGTGGAAAAAGAGAAGTTTAGGAAAAAAGATTTAAGTAAGTGGTTTGATTATATTACAATGTTATAGTTTCCTTTTAGATTTCTTAAAATTAGTAGAAGTTTCTAAAGATAATTATATCAATTTTTTTTAGGATTCTAGTAGTATATGCAGAGGGGAGGTTACGAAAAAATTTACAAAATAAAAATGGGGCAATGTGTCGGAATTGAGAGGAGACAACTCATTAAAGATGTAAGAAATGCAATTATCAATTGAAAAAGCAAATGCTATTACTTTTAGATACATATATACTTGCAACTGATTGAATTGAAGGGAGAAAGATATTAAGCTTATTCAATTTATAAGATTGTTGTCAGACTTGCAATGCTTTATGATGCAAAATATTGGCTATTAAAAGAGAAGCATAATATTAAGTGTTGCAGAGATGAGGATGCTCAAGTTGATAAGTGAATTTACTCTTAGAAACAAGATACGAAATGAGCATATAACTGATTAAGATTGAAAGAATTGAAAATAGAACAATTGAAATAAAAACCCTAGTGTGGAGAGTGTAACTTATTCTTCTATTTTCAATTGAAATGAAAAGCCCTATGTTGGCTATTTTCGTTTCAATTCTAACTTAGTTTCAATTCTTTCAATCTTATTTTTTCGTTGAGGCAATAATTCACACTAGATTTTAAGTTAGAGCATGACCGATGCAATAACTAATTAAGATTGAAAGAATTCAAAATAACATTAAACATTGTAAGCACTAGAGTCTACTTAAGTAAATCATCCTTTGTCACACATCACAAATTCCAAACAAGTAAATTAGCTAGCCATTAATTAAAAAATATACAAAATAATTTTCATTTAAACAACATAAACCAGATACAAAACAGGAGTTAGTAAGATATCACCTGGAAGTGATTTTACAATTGATTACAAACGCGTCTTGCTCTCTGAATTGTTTTCCCTTAAGTACTCCCACTCCCACACTCTCCACTCAGTCTCTCACACTATTTTGCACAATAAACATATGACCAACATTCACAAATTCGACCAAAACACTATTTATATTAAACACAATAGCTGACACTACTGCCATGGCTTTGCAAAGGGTGGCGATGTGGCGTTCATGAAGTGAACTAGGGCTGCGATGCTGCTGAATCTCTTCACTGCGGCGTTGGAGTGTTTTGGAGCTGCAGTGTTTTATATTGTGCAGTGGCGTTGCTGTTTTCTTGGCACTATGATGCTTCATTTCTGACGTTGCGGTGCTCGATTTCCTCCGCTGTGGCACTGCTCTCTCTATCTTTTTGATAAAAAATTAGGGATCTGGTGCCGCAGCACTCCACTGGTTAGTGATGGAGCGCTAAATTAAATATGAAAAATCCAGAGATCTGAGCATAGAGACACTCTTCTTTGGTGCTGCAGGCCTGAGTTGAGCTAAGAGCGATGCTTTGTTTAATGATGCAATGTCGCAATGCTGGTTCTTTTTCCAAATTTTTAGCCTTTTTTTCTGGAATTTCCCACACCCCAATGATCAAAAGAAAGATTTTAGCAGTAAAACATACAAAAAATATTACAATAAGTTACACTAACAATCAGCACTATGATGCTCTTCTTTGGTGCTATAGTGCCTAAGTTGTGCTGAGAGCGATGTGGTGCTTGATGATGCAGCGTTGCAACGCTGTTTTTTTTTCCCAAATTTCTGCCATTTCTCCTGGAATTTCCTTCACCCAACGATTAAAAGAAAGATTTTTACTGTAAAGCATAAAAAAATAATTACAACAATTTCCACTGACAATCAACAATTTATATTTAATAATTTTTTCACAAAGAACTAAGTGTTCAAATTAAAAAAGCCTTTGTATGATTTTAAACAATCTTTGAGAGTATGATTTAGCAGATTCCCAAAAGTAATGAATGAAATAAGATATAAATAAAGCCAATGAGATCATACAATTTTCATAAAATACTCCATTGATGTCTCAATTTTCATTGCATATGTTAACAATATAATTATCATAGGTCATAACAATAAAGAGCAGTCTTTTAGAAAAAAAGATTGTTGAAGAATTTGAGATCAAAGAGTTGAAAAATTTTAAATTCTTCTAGAAATAGAAGTTGTTTAATTAGTGCATTGAATATTTCTCTCTTAACAAAAGTATGTCATGGATCTTTTAAAAGAAATAAAAATGATTAATCACAAATCTTGTGAAGCTCCAATTGATCTGGTCAAAAATTAAATGTAGATGAAGAAGGAAAAGTAGATATGGGACAGTATCAAAGACTAGTTTATAAATGATCTTTTGATCCCAGACTCGTCCAAACGTACATTTTCAATTAGTCTCATAGATTAAGTCATGCACAAATCCAAAGAAACACAACTTCAAACTGCTTATTGAATCTTCCAATGCCTTAAATCAAGCCCTTATAAAGGAATCTTCTATAAAAAGTATGATGCTTTACAAATTGAATGGTATACTAATGTAGTTTTTTCAGGATCACTAGTGAATAGAAGATCCACAACTAGAGTTGTATAATTTGAGAGAAAATCTCATAACATGGAAGAACAAGAAATAACTTGTTATTTTAAGATCTAGTGATGTGCCTGAATTTAGAGCTATTATCCAAGGAATGTACAAGCTTCTGTGGATCAAAATTATTTTGGAATATTTAAAAATCAAATAGGAATGGCCAATGAATATATATTGTGAAAATAAATCTGCCATCAACATTGCTATAATCTCATCTACAAAAGATTTCTACTTTTCTACAAAACCTTTTATGCTTCCAAGTTATTTAGAAACTAGTTGACGCATTCTCATCCTTGCAATATGATGTCCTTACTGTTTCTGCTTTCTGCTTGTAACCATTCTTGTCCTAGAAAAACGTGTTTTTTCCATTCTATCTGCTGTATAATGTCTTGAAAATACACCATTGCCGCCTTAATATTTCTCTGTTTGCAGGAGCTTTGCCTTTCCCTTATATTACAGTTGGCCAAAGCTGGTTCCTTTTCTGAATCATTTTCTGTTTATAATATTTGCGATACAGCAATAGAAACGTTTGCAAATCCCTTCATGAGACAATGCTAAATATATTAGTTGAAGCAGGTCTCCTGAAAGATGCTTTCGTCGTAGTGAAGGTATTGTGATTTTTTTCGCATTGAATAATTGATTATAGAGTTCTTTTAATTTTCGGTTTTTTCTATGAACAGGATAACATGGAGATGATATCTACGCCATCTTTTGAGAAATTTGCTGCATCATTTATGAAATCTGGCAACATCAATTTGATTAATGATGTTGTAAAAGCTTTCCACTGTCTTGGGCACAATGTGGACGCAGTATGGTTACCTTGAGTTGCTCCAAACTGTTTTTATGTTTTATCTGTTTTAAATCTTCTAAGTTCATGTCCAATTTCTGACGTACCCAATCTATTCATATTGGGTCGCCCCTAGCTGCATGAATACGGCGTTGTCCCTTCAACATTACACCAGTGTATGAAGTATCTCAGAGAAGGAGAAGAATTCAGAATTTCTGGTGATATTCAGTCCTTTGCGGTACATGAAGTAACAGTTTATGAAGATGCTAAGTACTTCATGTCAAAGAAGCAAAAGTCGTCAAGTTCTCTTGAGGCTAGAGCATCAAATTCTAAGGCTGCAAAGAAACCCAAGCAAGAAGGTGAAAAGAAGCGTGTAGGAAGAAAGAAAGCGACGCCAACTCTTCCTAAAGCATCAATCATTCCTAAAGAAAAGAAACATGTACCTCATCCTGGGAGTGACACGGATGAAGATGATGTTACTCCTGCCAAATCTAGAAAAGTATGCTAGTCCACGGACGAATGGAGTAGGCAGGTTGAATTTTCAAATGATGATTATGACTACGACTCAATCTACATGAACTCAGTGCAGAGTGTGTTCTCTAGAAGAATAGACAGTCTGTCAATTTCAGACAGCATACTCGTAGTCACACGTGTTCCCTTACAACATTTCAAAGAAATTATTCCGCGCGAGGTGCATAAAGTTGAAGAACTCGCCACTCTCTATCTGCCTCCCCCTAAAAATGGGACCGTGCCAGGGAATGTGTTATATTCCACGGGAGTTCATGAAGAGGAGAATCATGATTGGGATTGCATGCTCCTCGACTCTGAGGAATTATTTCCTACAAGGCTACCTAGATTCAATACAAAAATATTCAGAGAATGCTACGAAAACAAGTCAATATTCCTACCACCAAGCGACAGCTTCGTACAAGTTTGGGCCTCTGGTGTAGAAGGAGTCCGCGTCCATTACGACGAAAGGATATAGATGCATATAAAGACATCGGGTTCATCAAACGAAAATTCCTCCAAAAAGAGACTTGTCAAGCAATCACATGCGGAGAAATCAAATCTGATGATGATTATGATGAAATATGCGAAGCTGATGATTATGATGATAAACCCGTAGAAGCCGAGCCTGAACCAGAAGAGCTTGAAGATGGTGGACAGGCAGCCACTATGGATGAACTAAAAGAAGTCAACTTGGGAACTGAGGAGGACCCTCGCCCAACCTTTATTCGCTCTCTTTTGCCAGAACATCAAGTAGAAGAAGTGAAGAAGCTCCTCTGTGAATTCAGGGACTGTTTTGAATGGACATATGCTGAGATGCCTGGCTTATCCCCTGATGTGGCAGTTCACAAATTGGCCATCAAGCCTGATGCAGCACCCGTCAAGCAAGCTCCAAGGAGAATGAGATTGGAGATTGAAGAACAAGTGATTGCAGAAACAAAGAAGCTCATAGAAGTAGGCTTCATCCGAGAAGAGAAGTATGCTGACTGGATTGCCAATATCGTTCCTGTGAAGAAGAAGAATGGTCAAATTCGTATCTGCATCGACTTCAGGAACCTCAACAAGGCATGTCCGAAAGATGACTTTCCGCTCCCAGTATCAGAACTCCTAGTTGACAATACGTCCCATTACGATATGTTCTCCTTTATGGACGGATCGTCAGGCTACAATCAGATTAAAATGACGCATGAAGATGAAAGACATGCATCATTCAGAACGCCTATAGGCATATTCTGCTACACAGTTATGCCATTCGGCCTGAAGAATGCTGGTGCCACTTACCAACGGGCTATGACTCGTATATTTGATGATTTGATTCATCAAAAGGTCGAATGCTATGTAGATGACTTGGTCATTAAGAGCATGGGCCGAAAAGACTATTTAGATGACTTGAAGATCGTGTTCGAAAGAATCAGAAAATATGATATGAAGATGAACCCTCTCAAGTGTGCATTTGGGGTATCCTCAGGCAAATTTTTTGGGTATGTTGTCCGTCATCGAGGCATAGAAATCGACCCCAACAAAATTAAGGCGATCACGGAGATGCCACCACCAAGGAACCTTCGACAACTTCACTCGCTGCAAGGACAACTGGCTTTCATTCAGAGATTTATATCAAATCTATCGGGTAGGTGCCATCCATTTTCAAAGCTAATGAAGAAAGATGTCCGTTTCAAATGGGACGCAGAGTGCCAAGAAGCATTTGACAGCATCAAAAGATATCTGTTGAATCCTCCTATTCTCGCGGCGCCAATCCCGGGGAAGCCTCTTATACTGTATACGGCAGCACTAGAAGAGTCCCTTGGAGCACTATTGGCCCAGCATAATGAAGAAGGCAAGGAGAATGCACTCTACTACATCAGTCGGAGGTTGATAGGAGCAGAAATCCGCTACTCTCCAATCGAGAAGCATTGCTTGGCCCTGATCTTTGCAGTTCAGAAGCTCCGCCATTATACGTTGTCTCACAAAATCACCTTGATATCAAAGATCGATCCGTTGAAGTTCTTGATGACAAGACCAGCTTTGACAGGTCGTTTGGCAAGGTGGGCAGTAATTTTATTACAGTTTGATATCACATACATGCCACAGAAAGTAGTGAAAGGGCAGGTGTTAGCAGACTTTCTTGCAACACATCCTATCCTTGCAGATTCACCGCTCAACGATGATCTACCTGACGAACAGATCATGAATGTTGAAGAAGATGAGATGCTACGAGTATGGGAAATGTACTTTGACGGAGCATCGTCAATCAAGCGTGCTCGGACTCCAAATCTCGAAAAGGCTCAAGCCGGAATTGGAATCATTTTCGTAGCACCCGAGGGAGGCATAATGAGATTCTCATTCAGTCTGACTGAACCTCGGACCAATAATGAGGCTGAATATGAAGCCCTAATAGCAGGATTGGAGATTGTAATCGATGTCCGATTTCAAAATCTCCAAATCTTCGGTGATTCTCAACTTGTTGTAAATCAAGTGTTAGGAGTTTACAAAATCACCAAGTTTGAGTTGGCCTGTTATCATCGGCGAGTTCTTGAGCTTATGAAGCAAATTCCAGTTTTCAAACTAACTCAAGTTCCCCGAGGTCAAAATGGCAAAGCTGATTCTCTTGCTAAATTGGCTAAAGAAATGGCGAATATGAACGACGAATGGCCTATAATAATTATGGTGCACAATCGGCGGATCTTAGAGCCAGCATTATTTCGATTCCTGCAGGCAGAGGGAATACCCGATTCAAGTCAGCAGGATACAACTCCGGTTGATCCTCAACCTCCCCAACCAGTTGATCCTGAAGATCAATATGAAGAACAACAAGTTCCTAAGAAAAGACGTAAAGCTAGTCAAGCTTCAGAATCATGGTGGCATTGCCTAGATGTCGAAGAAGAAGATGATTGGAGGCGGCCTTTCATTGACTACTTTAAAGAAAATAAATTGCGAACAGACAAATCACTAGCTGCTCAAATCAGAAAGAGAGCGCTACGGTATGCATTTGTCAACAACACATTGTATCGACGTGCTTTCGATCAAATGTGGCTAAGGTGACTAGGGACCAAAGAAGCTGATAAAGTTGTGGCAGAAGTTCATGAAGGACTGTGTGGAACACACCAATCAGGTCCCAAGATGACAATCAAAATTAAAAGAATGGGTTACTATTGGCCGACCATAGTCAGAGATTATATCAATCATGCTAAGAGGTGCCATGAGTGCCAGATCCACGGTGATGTTATACATCAACCGCCAAATCCGCTGCACCCTACAATAGCATCCTGGCCATTTGAATGTTGGGGTACTGATATTATTGGGCCGATAGATCCGCCGTCATCAGCAGGACACCGCTTCATCTTGGCAGCAACCGACTACTTCTCAAAGTGGGCAGAAGCGGCTCAATTCAAAGAAGTTACGTCTGAGCATGTGATTAACTTCTTCACCCATAATGTCGTCTATAGATTCGGTGTACCACGCCGCATAATCTCGGACAACGGAACTGCTTTCAAAAGTACAAAAATCTATAAATTCGTTGATCGGCACAAAATCGATTGGCGGTATTCCTCTATATATTATCCAAGAGCAAATGGCTTAGCTGAAGCCTTCAACAAAACACTGGTGAAATTGCTAAAGAAGATTCTCTCAAAGAACAAAAGAGAGTGGCATACGAAGATGGCAGAAGCGCTATGGGCGTATCGTACAACTTATAAAACGCCAACCAAAGCCACTCCTTACTCTCTAGTATTTGGAGTTGAGGTCGTACTGCCACTAGAAGTTGAACTTCCATCTCTTCGAGTTGCTGTCCAGAATGAGCTGACTCAAGAACAAAATGCTCGTCTAAGAATGGAGGAGCTCGATGCACTCGATGAAATCAGGTTACAAGCTCAGCAGAACCTGGAGATCTACCGAGCAAGAATGACAAAGTCTTTTGATCGAATGGTGCGTCCTCGATCATTTCAAGAAGGGGAATTAGTCCTGGTGCAGAGAAGGCCAATCATCCCACACAGAAAAATCGGTGGCAAGTTCGTATCCAACTGGGAAGGACCTTTCGTCATCGAGAAAGTATTTCAAGGAGGAGCTTATCAACTCATTGATCTGAATGGTCAGAGGCCCATGCCGCCAATCAATGGCCGTTACCTGAAGAAATACTACGCATGAAATGATGTGCTTAATGTGTTATGTTTTCATGCATTATTGTTAACATATACATTTCTATATTTTTGAAATTCTTTTATGTCATGAGAACACATTTCAAAATTCCCCTGTTAGACTGGGGGCATTTTAAATATTTATTCGGGTCGACATCACGTTGCATGCCGAGATCTCCGAATAAATATTTAAAATTATCAATTCAAACATTGCTTTGTGCTAAAGAATACAGATGCTTCTTTTTTAAAGTACATGCAGGTGATCTCTTAAAGAGCGTGATAACATCTTCTCCAACAAACCAAGACTCAAAAAGTCAAGAAAAAGACTTTTGCAACTACACACTACTACAAATTGAGCCGGAAAAGCTTGAAGTCTTTCAACAGCCTGAAGCTTAAGCTTAAGGTTCGAATGGGTATAAAAGGTCGGATCCAACAAGCCCAAATATGGCCGGATTGCTGGCAGCTCCGTTTACTCAACAAGCCATAAGAAAGGCCGTAGTAGCGGAACCCCCACTTCGTCAACCCGTCAGTAGGGACTGTAGAAAGAACGAATGTCAATTTGACTCGACCAGTTCAAGTGATCGTAGTCTACAGAATTCTCCCAAAATGACTGGAGAATAAAAGTTCCAGTGGGAAGATGAGTCTCGAGCAACTACTGAATGTTCGTAGGCTCCAAAATCTAAAACCACGAAGGATGACTCCAAATCTGTCAACTTCAGTAAAATCAGCATTAGGAAGCGCAATTTTCATAGCTCAAGTCTGAAGCCTGAATGAGTGTAAAAGGTCGGATCCAACAAGCCCAAATATGGCCGGATCGCTAGCAGCTCCATCTACTCAACAAGCCATAAGAAAGGCCGTAGTAGAGTAACCCCCATCTCAGCAACCAGAGGACGAAGAGCTGTCAAATCCCAGCTCTCCTGATCTGTAAACTCAAGTGATTCAGATTAAAGTCTTCTCAAGTGGTTAAGGATCAAGATACTACCCACGTTCGGTATTATCATTCGAATCCAGAACCTGCAAATCCTTCAGCAAATCCGTAAAGCACAAAACGAGGATTGAAGGAATTTTTCTTCAACAAGTCCGTCAAAGCACAAAGCAAAGGACCGAAGAAAACTATCCCAAAGTTCATGAAAAGCCTAAGGCTGAACCAAAAGAATTTCGTCATCAACAAGTCCACTATGCACAAAGCTCTGGACCGATGACTTTTCGCCATCAACCTAATACAAACCTAAGTGTTTAGGTCACCGACATCAACCCCTTCAACAAGCCCGCCAAAGCTAGAAGCAAAGGGCAGAAGGCATACAAATCTTCTAACAAGTCAGCAAAGACAAATCAGACAACTCTTCACCAAGTCCGCAGCACAAAGCACAGGACAGAAGGATCAAAACCCCAGGGCTCAAGTCAAAGCTACAGAATGAGTTCCTTGAATGACATTTACAAATGTCCTTGAAGACTGGGAGCATTTTAAATATTTTTTTGGGTCGACATCACACTGCATGCCGAGATTCCCAAATAAATATTTAAAATTCTATCAAGATACAACCAAATTATGGAAGAATTTTGAATATATGCTATCCACTAGCATCAATCCATAAAGACAGGATATCAACCACCTGTGGATGCATCTAAAGGATCTATGGAGAAAGAAGATTAGTGTGACATCCAAACAACTTTTGGAGATCCACTAAAGGAAAAACCTTAGTGTGACATCCAAACAATTTTTGGAGACCCACTAAAGGAAAAATCTCAGTGTGACATCCAAGCAAATTCTTTGGAGATCCACTAAATGGAATCCCTAGTGTGACATCTAGAACAAAAATCTAGAGATCCACAGGGTCAATCAGCATACAACAAATGTGCCTCGCTCTAGATACGTGCCACATTTGTTGGGGGGCATTTTTTGACCTGTGTTTAAAAAAAAAAAAAAAAAGAGAAAAGAAATCGTGCACGTATCTGCTCGACGCCGCTCTTCGCACGAGAAAATCCCGCAAATCTTGCGAAATCGGACATCCTATGCACGATCCCACATCGCTCGTTGCATATTGACGTCGTATCCACCACGACTTTCGCACGACTCACCTGGCGTCGTTAAAAACCAACGAAAAGGATGCCTTCGGCCTCCTCTCGCCAACCCAAGCGCTCGATCTCTCTGTTTCTCGCTCCCAACTTTACCTCTTCCACGACTTTCCCTTCCTGTCGGTCTGGAAGTTACGACAGTTTGATCGGAAGCAACCCAGGAAGCTCGCTGACTGCGAAGGAACTTTCTCCCTTTCGAGTCGCTTCTTCCGCTCCATTTGCAGCTGCTCGACTTCGACCTTCAACGACTTTCCCTTCCTGTCGGGATCGGAAGTCACAACATTTTGATCGGAGCCAACAATTGGAGCCCGCCGGCTGTGAAGATAACTTTCTACCTAACGCGCTCTTCTTCGGCTCATTCCGGCTGTTCGACTTTGCTCCCTTCCACGACTTTCCCTTGCTCTTGGATCGGAAGTTATGACATTAAGATCGGAAGCAAGAACCAAAGCTCCGCCGGCTGTGAGGGTAACTTTCTCCTTTTTGCTCGCTACTCCGGCCAAATCCCGTGCATTTGTTGAACCCGAGAGAGAGAGAGGGAGAGAGATGTTTTATTATTATTATTATTTTATTTTAATTATAATTAACTTAATTAATTATATTTATTATTATTAATTATGTTTAATTTTAATAAAATGATTATAATTAATTTTTTTTAAAAAAAAATTAATTATAATTAAATTTAATTGAAATTAAATTTAATTAATAATTCTTAATTATTATTAATTATTATTAATTAATTATTATTTATTAAAGTTAATTAATATGAATTAATTATAATTAATTAAATTTAATTATAATTAATTATTTTTAATTAATTTTACTAAATGTAATTAATTATTTTTTTAATTAATATAATTAATTATAAATAAATATAATTAATTATGAATAATTATAATTAATTAAATTAAGTTAAATAATAAAAAATGCCTCCCTTCCCTTACCTCGGTCTACGAGCCTCCACCACAGACAGTCGCCAACGACTCCCTGCCGGGTCTTCAAGGTAAAATTTCTAACTTAAACCCCGTCCTCGACGTTCGCAGCGAACCGGAGAACCACCTATACGCGCTCTTGTAGCACAGTAGAAGGGAGCCCGGTGCGAAGCATACGACGAGGCGGGTAAGCCCTATACACGCTCTTGTAGCGTGGTGGGGACGGTCCTCGGCCTCGACCTCGACACCGACACCACCGACACTGCTACGAAAGGTATGATGTTCCAAATCCCATTCTCAACGTTTGCAGCGGACCGGAGAACCACCTATACATGCTCTTGTAGCACGGTAGGAGGGAGCCCGGTGCGATGCATATGACGAGGAGGGAGAGCCCTATACACGCTCTTGTAGCGTGGTGGAGAGTCACTACTGTTCTGGTACGTCACTGTTGTTCTGGTACAGATACTGCTGAAGGCCCCATACACGCTCTTGTAGCGTGGTGGGATGAAAATTTGTACGGCCACGGTGTCTACGGACACCTACCATACACGCTCTAGTAGCGTGGTGGGAAGGCCCAGCTCCCCAATTTTCCCCCAAACGGGGGATATGCTGGGGTGCTGCCGAAATTTTCACTGAAGTACACGAGATTGAAACAATTTGAAGACTTCAACTGAGCAAAAATGTAGAAGACCTGTACTTGAACAAAAATGCACAGAACTTGAATTAAAATGAGCAGAGGACTGGGGGATCTAAATTGAACCAAAATTCGAATGATTTCTAAAGATCAAACCCAAATGAAATAAAATCAAGCTGAAGCCCAATTCAAATCATTTGAACAAGAAATTGAACTCAAAAGATTTCAGAAGACCCTTAAAAATCAATTTGAACTAGTTCTTGGAACTTGAACTCGCACTCAGGACCCAAGTTGAGCGTTGATGGCTTGAACAATTTGAACTCAAGCAAATACAAGGCTTGGACTGCATGGGATACTTGAACTTGTACTTTGAGCTCGAACTATATAACATTAAGTGGGGGTTATGAACTCCTACTCAAACTCAGATTGAACCCAAATTCAAATCAATTTGAACTCAAGCAAGAGCTTGAGTTGGACTTCAAGAAGACCTGTACATTCTCGTTTGAATCGCTCTTTGTGGTTTTATCATTTATTGAGGTGCTCTTGCTGGTTGTTCTGTGGCATTGGGTTGTATCGATTGAATGTTTAAGATCGTTGAAGGCAGAGCTTGAAGCAGTTTTCACGGTCTTCTTAAAATGCAACCAACAAAGGAGGACCGGCCTCTTAATGTGATGCTAATCAAAGATAACAAGCCTATTTGCTTCATAAGATGCAACGACGATCTTCCGTTTGAAATGGGATTCAAATAAGGTTCATCAGGAGTCTGAACCATACTTCAATACAAACAAACAATGGGGGACTCGTGGCGAACAAGACATTGATGCATGAACTCCAACAATCCCTACAAATGCCTGTTGATTGAGAATGCAACACTACTATTAGATAGTCAAAGATCCGTCCTCTATAAACAAATCCAGACATTAAACCACCCGAGATTGGTGAAAGGGTGGATATGATGCAGAAGCAATGGGTCTTCTACAAATATTTTCAGGAGGTCTTAGTAGATGCAACAGTCCCCTGCAAATGGATATTTGTGGATAGCAACGGTGTATTGAAAGTACAATGAATCACTGTGGACACAAGTACGGATATCACCTACGATAGTGGTGATCAAGATCTACAAGTGCGTTGAGTACAGGGGCGACTCTATGTACGAAAAAGAACACCCCCTGGCAGAAGGGAGGAAAATGTTTGAACAAATTAGAACCAAACTTCCTAGTGTTCCAAGGTTTCTCCCTTGTCCCATTCTTAGGGAGAAAACAACCCTGGTATCCAAAAGCACCGGAAATAACAAGTCCATTACGCCAAAGAGCCTAAAAAGGAGTTCTTCCCAAATCAACAGTCATTGACTCCAAAGTTCAGAAAGACCCTTCCCCGGTGATTGAGAAAGGGGGAGGGGGTCAACATCCAGACCAAACCGCCACCGGATCTGCAACACTGATACAAGCAGACAGAAGGCGTCCACAATCTACAATGTCACGCCACCTGATCTGTAACACATATACAAGCAGACAGAAGGCGTCTACGATCTACAACGCTACGCCACCGGATCTGCAACATTCGTACAAGCAGACAGAAGGCGTCAACAAAGTCTGAAATAAATACCCCTGCACGTGCACTATAAATTGTATACACATATGTACACTAAAGGGGAAAATACAATCTCAATCCGCATGGGCCCCGACGAGCGTGTTATTGGTACACACGTGACGTCTAGGGATGCTGCGCGGGTTAACAAGTGAATTCTAGTTCAAATCCGATCCTTCTATATGGGTCAATAGGAGTCGACAAAGTTCGAACTCTCAAACAAATATACGGTTACTACGACCGGTATATTTGACTTAATACATTCATCTTAGGCCTTTAAGGCCTATAACAAAGAGAATTCACTGATGAGGGCACAAAGCCTACAAAACCCGATCCTCTGTCGACAGCCCGACAGAGTTGACAAGGTTCAATCCATAGAAAGAAATGAGCCCCACAACACCCCGATGATGGCCGTGTTGAATGCAGATCTCAACCGGAGGGGTTCCCAAATATTTTTAAATGTCTTCCAAGCTCCATCCAAAACTCCATAAAAATCCCAAATATCCAAAATTCCAAAAAAAAAATCTCAAAATCCCAAAAGTCCAAAAATATTTAAAATTGAAATAAATCCATCAAACACTTAAAGCAAAAATCATCCGCCCTCCGCAACAGTTTGCTGAGGCGGACAAATTGAAATAAACTCTAGCTCACAAAGAGCGAAATGCCTAGTCGAAAATATCACTATGATCCATTCTCAAACAATCTCTTGCCAGTAAGGACGTGGTACGTGTCCTCTAACCGGCAGTTTCGCCGCCAAATGGCACTACAGGTAAACGGTTATGACCCGGGGCCCTCTGAACCGAGTGGTTTTGCTGCCAAATGGCACCACAGATAGCGGTTATGGCCAGAGCCAATACGCTCCTTATTGACATCAAATCCTTGAGATATGAATCAATAGGATATGATCGATAGGGCACATAGCCCTCTGTTAGCTAAGGTGGATTCAAATTTGTCCCCTTAGACAAATATTCAACCCCGGTCTGCAAGGTCCCCTTGGACAAAGCAACCCATGACTGCCGACAAGGATCCTTCTGTCAGGTTGGGTCGACTATCTCCTCGGACTAAGTAGACCAGGGACCGCGATGGCCTGGGACGACGGAACCCTGGGATCTTGATCGGGTCCATCATCCATTCCCCCACCATCCGCTTTAAGTGCAAGATGGTGCAATTTCTATTTAAATATCAAATTTTCCAACCCAAAATCCAAAAAATCCAATTCTTCAAATCCAGACCCATTGTTGCTACTATATGCCAGATAACACGTATACTCTACCTATCTGATCGATGACTAGTCTTAATTGAAAGTTCTCTCTCGTGATCGGGAGGGGTAATTAACTATAGGGGCTTGCGCCTATAGGAAACCAGAACTCAGATCATAAAGTCCTCGCAAAATGAGGGCGAAATCTCTGGGTAGTGTCTTATCTACAAACCCATCTGCCTTCCAAAATTTACCTCGGAACTTAGTCTGTTAAAACTCCCTCGCTGAATAAGAAAAGCGAGTTGAGGCCGAGGCCGAATTTTCGTAGCCCACAGCTACTGATAGAGAGCATGCATTGAAAATTGAAAATTCAATTTTGAAAGTACAAACAAATTCTTACAAGTCAAATTAAATGCTTTGAAAGAAAATAAAACATCACATACACTTATAAGTTACATAATCCATCACCATACCTCATTAAAATTATTTTACGAGTATATAGATTAAATATAATTTCTTAGCATAAGCCAGTTATATGATAAAGACTTCATTATTAATTTTTTATCTATTAGATGCATTATAAGCTTAAATGGAAATATTGTGCTGGAAAGAATAAGAATCAATAATATTTTCATGCTTAATTTAGACTGTGTTGAACCTACTAACTCTCTTTGCCTAAAAACTGTTGCTGATGAATCTTGGTTGTGGCACAGAAGACTTTATCACGCAAGCATGAAAAATCATAAAAAAATCATCCAAGAAGAATTAGTTTGAGGCATACCCAAATTAGAATTCACTAAGGACCACCTATGTGATGCATGTCAGTTAGGAAAGTAAGTCAAATCCTCCTTCCACTCCATTAAGGATATTAACACTAGCAAACCTTTAGATGTCCTTCAAATGGATTACTTTGGACCCGTTAACACTGCAAGCCTAGGAAGGAAAGTCTTTGGGTATATGATTGTTGATAATTACTCGAAGTTTACTTGAGTTAGATTCTTGTCCCATAAAAGTGAATCATTTTAGGAATTGAGGAGATTCTCCACTTGGATTCAGAGGAAGCTAGGTTGTGAAATTCTGACAATTCACAATGATTATGGTGGAGAGTTTAAAAATGAAAAATTTGAATCTTACTATAAGGAGCAAGGAATTGATTACAATTTTCAGCTCATAGAACCCCTCATCAGAATGGGATAGCTGAAAGAGAGAATATGACCTTGGTAGAAGTCGTTAGAGTCATGTTAGCTGAATATTCATTTCCTAAATACTTTTGGGCATAAATGATAAACACAGTCTGTTATGTTCTGAATATAGTTAATGTTAGATCCAAGCTGAACAAGACACTCTATAAAATCCTAAAGGATAGGACACCCAACCTCTCTCACCTTTATGTCTTTGGATGTAAAGTGTTTATTCTAAACAATGAGAAATTTTTGTTAAGAAAGTTTGACCCAAAATCTGATGGAGTCTTCCTTGGATATTCAAAGTTTGAAAAATACTTTAGAATTTTTAATAAAAGGACTCTAGTGGTAGATGAGACAACTCATGTAGTTTTTGAAGAATCTGATAATTCTAGAGGGTTTAGGGTAGTAGAAGTAGTTGAAGTCACCCAAGGAGTAGAATCTGCAAATTTGGGAGGAATGGTAGAAGTTAAAAATTTACTACCTAGAGAATGAAGATATTCATCAAGTCATCCTAAAGAAATGATCTTAGTTGACCCATTTGAAGGTGTTAGAACTATGTATGAACTTAGGAAAGAAGTGAATCACTCTATCTTTATCTCAATGATTGAACCCATAAACATAAATTAAGCACTATATTATGAATTATGGCTCTTAGCTATACAAGAAAAAATAAATCATTTTGTGAAAAATGATGTTTGAGAATTAGTTGAAAGACCTCAGGACTAGAGTGTTGTTGGAACTAAATGAGTTTTCAAAAATCATTTAGATTTTACTCAGGTTTATATCCACAAGTTCGTTGCTCTTTTGAGTCCAAATTCTTGTTCTTTTAAGTTTAAATAGGTCCAAATGTAGTTGTATATTCACCCAAAATTTTAGCAGCCTTCTGGCGTCTCCCCCGTGTAGGGGAAAACTACGGAAAACTGGACCTTTCCCACCACGCTAAAAAAAGCGTGTATGGTAGGTGCCCTCTTTTGAGGACACCGCGGCCGTGTAAAGTCTTTGTCCCCACTACGCTAAGGAAAGCGTGTATGGGTCTTCTACCGGTACCTGTCGCAAGAGAAAAAGCTGTTATTTCCCCGCAGGTACAGAACCACATACGGGTACCTAAGAGTGTCCCGGCCATGCTAAGAAAAGCGTGCACCAGGTTTTCCTGCCTCGTCGGATGCGTCGCACCGGATTTCCTCGTACCACATTAAGAAAAGCGTGTAAAGGTGGTTAGCCGGCTCATCGCACACATCGAGGACAGGACTTTGGGGGCCGAGGGGTCGCTCACTTACCTCATCGTAGGTGTCGCATTGGGTTCCCTTCCCACCATGCTAAGAAAAACGTGTATGGGCGGACAGGGCGGTTTGCTGGCCTGACACGCATGTCGAGGTAAGATAGGGAAATTTTTTATTTGTTTATTTACTATGTTTTATTATTATTATAATTATATTAGTTAGTTTTACTATTAACTAATTAGAATTAATCATAATTTAATTTAATTAATTAAAATAATTAAATAAATAAATAATTAATTATGATTAATATTAGTTAATCATAATTAATTATGATTAATTAAATACTGATTATAATTAATATAATTAATTGTAATTGAGTTTGATTAATTACTATTAATTTATAATTAAAATTAATTAATAATAATAAATAAATAAATAAATAAATAAAACAAAGATCCCTCTCCTCCCCTCTCTGTTCGGCGGATTGACTGGATTTGGCCGAATGAGCGTGCGAAGGGGAGAAAACCACCTTCACAGTAAATGAGCTCTCGTTCTTGCTTCAATCAAAATGTTGAATTTTCGATCCAACAGAGGAAAGTTGTCGGGGAAGCCAAGCCAAAGAAGCGCGCGGTTGAGGAAAAGTTGCCTTAGGGGTCAGCGAGCTCTCTTGTTGCTTTCGCCAAAATGTTGTGACTTCCGACCCGATTAAAGGGGAACGTCGGAGGAGAGAAGCCGAACCGCACGGAGGAGCCGATGAAGCGCGGGATCGGGAGAAAGTTATCTTCGCACGAGTGAGCTATCGTCCTGCTTCCGACCAAAATGTCGGTCTTCCAATTCGACAGGGAAGGAAATTCATCGGAGCAGGGCTGACAGGGAGAAAGTAATCTTCACAGCAAGCGGGCTCCCTTATTGCTTCTGCCAAAATATCGTGACTTCCTGTCCGAACGGAAGAGAAAGTCGTCGAGCCATGAAGGAGGAAGTGAGAGCGAGAGGAAAAGATCTAGGAGGCCGGAGGCCCTTTTTCCTCTTGATATTTAACGACGCAAATGCATCGTGTGTGCGACGTGAAGAGAGCGTCATGGTCGTGTCCGCGACGTGCGATGTGGGAGAAGCAAAGAGCAGGTGAGATTTGAAAATTTTTTTCCTTTTTCTATTTCGGTTCACCATAACATACGGGTCAACAATTCATATGATTATTGAATCAGTACATAAATAATAAAACTCATTTACAGTAGCAGTATAATCTATATACAGTAAAGCACTATGGTATGAAAGCCAATAAAACAGTAAACCAGTACAAGTCACAAGTCTAAAGGCAATTGTCATATCTGTAATACCAATAAATAGAAAATTTGGATAAAACATCAAATCAAAATATCAATAAAGATTGTTGAAATCAAATCGATGTAGTAAAATTACATAGAAATGTACACATGTTATCCAGTTATTCTATATCAGTATTAAATTAATGTCTTAATAGTATGCTCAATATATCTTGTATATCATGTGCTCAATCAATATATCATGTTTTTTATATAAATAAATCAATAATACTATTAATAATAAATCCGTATAGTAATATGAATAATACCCCAATAACGTTCATTTCAGTAGTCTCACTAAACAAATAAGAATTCTTGCAATCACAGTATTTTTTAGTATTATATAAGTGTCAGTAAACTGTTGGCTCAATAAATAGTCGTCACTCTTTGCTCGTCGGCACAGTAATCATCTCATTATAACTTGCAATCAGTTTTATGTGGATCAGTAGAGGATAACACTAAACCATGGTATTTAATGCAAAGCTCGTTGGCCCACGATCCTATATAGGTCAATCAGTCTCAAACAAACGGGTCAACGAGCCTTTACTTTTTTTTTACACATTATTATCACAGTACTATAACAATAAACTCAATCACTTATGCACAGACATTTTCAATGCATTGCAACAAATAAATCATAATTAAGCTTAATGTTAAAAATGTCAAAATGTCCTAAAGCAGATAACAAAAATCATACTAAGCAAAAATCATATTTTCAGAATTTAACCAAATAATAAGATTGCATAAAATAACATTTTGAAGTTTTAGTTGAATTAAATTATCATTTTTAGACATCAAAATAAATTTTTAAATAGACAAAAATCGCTGTATTTTCAAAATTCCCTGGTAAAAAATTTCAAATAAATACTCAAAATGTTCATAATCTCAATCTCTATAATATATAAAAAGTTACATGTTAAAAGTTTTACCTATACAAAATTATTCTTGTTTATTGATAATGGAAACATAAATTTGATAAAAAAAATACCAAAAACAAAATATGTTTGAAATCAGAAAAAGGGTAAAGATTCCATATAGCGAGAAGAGTAAATTTTTGCAACTGACTCGACCGACGAAAATAGCTTTGCATCCTCCAAATCCTAAATTTCCTTTTCTCTCTCCTTTCATTTTCTCTCAAATTACCTAAAACTTTTATGTTATGCTGAAATAAAGAGGAGAAAAAGGTTTAAATAAATTCTTAATGGTTTAAGGTATTTTATAATAAATAATAATGTAATATTTAATTCAATCAATTCTTTAGTATAAAATTTATATAAATCATTGCAGAACTTAAAAATTTATAAAAAAGTATCCTTAAAATAAATCATTTTATTTTTAAAATATCGATGAAATTAGTTTATAAAACGGATACCCGTCGGTCCCAAAATCCCCAATTATACTTGACATGTGTCAATTTCTTAATGATTTTCACCTGTGCCCAAAATTACGAAAACAAATTCTTGTAATTAAAATACCACAAATTGAATATTATGGCACAGACGTTTTGCGATTTGGAGTTATATTGACTATAGAAAAAAAAAATTTCCTAAGTCAAAATATGAGTTATTACACATTCTATCCAATCTTACATTTAGCATTTCCTCATACTTTTTACCAACTTTAAATCCTTCTACAATTGCTTATTTATCTCATATTTTTGTGGTTTTTTCTTTGGAGGTTAAAAATTTATTGATTTCCCGACACATTCTTGCTCAAGCACTTTATTTTGTGCTTTAAGCTCCACCAATATTAATGCAAGTTTCTCTAAAAATGTGAAAAATGATGGTTTCTCAAGTTGAAAATGATGGATTTCACCCTTGGTTACTGGAACAATAGCCCGCAACTTTACAATTTTACTTGAAATAATATGCAAAATATTATCATTACAATAATTTTAAATCTCACAATCCTTGGCATCGTATGACTCACAAATCTTGTTAGTGTCGTATGTTTTCATCATCACATGAATACCTTCCAAAAGTTTCACATTATGGTTCGATAGTGTAATTAGCTTCCTCTTATGAGTGGCCCATTTTCTTTGAGTTCAAAAAAGAATTTTTTTGTATGTTTCAATTTCTCCATGTACTTTCTGCAATCTTTTGAGAGAAATAATTTCTTTTCAGTCAATTCAACCAAGAGCGGTTTCAGGATGAAAATAACAATTTCTTTTCAGTCAATTGATTGTCCAGGCTTTGAAGATGCAGAGCAACTTTTTCCACCTGAATTTATCCTTTGAATTTTTCGACTGTCAATTTTGATGTCAACTTTGTCCTTTGAGAACTTTGTATTAGCTGCATCCTATGTTTGTGTCTCAACATTTCCATCTTCAGAAATACTCATACCAATAGAAACCAAAGGTGCTTCCACTGGTTTTCTTTCATTTTCAAATGTTGACTTGGTTTGTCTTTCCCATTTTCATTTTTGGATTCTGAAAACACTGATTCTTGGGATGGGGATGTCTTGATAGAATCACTTTGCACAAGACTTAGGTTTTGATCAACACTATCAGCTTGGCTTCGCAAGTTAATTTCTTTTCCCTCTTCAATCATATCTTTCTCCTTGTTGATCAGCTTATCCTCGGAAGGAACTTCTATATTACTTATTGAACTCTCACTCTTCTTCTCAATTCTTCTCATCTTCTTCTTTCTCAATCTAGGATTGCTACCACCCCATAGCTTCTTCCTCCTCCAATGTAGCGGTTGTTGTGATCCCTTCATGTTTCCCCCATATATCGAGGGTGAGAATCCCACCTTTTTTTCACCCTCCTTGCTGTTGACCTCACCACTATTGTTGGGGTCATATCGACCATGCAAGGTGAGTTTTGAAATAAAAGAGCACGGCGTCTCCCGAAACTCACCTGATGCAAGTCGACCAAAAAGTTAAATCTTCAAAATTGTCTCCATTTGTAAAACGAATAGCGCCGTCTCACCTGGAGTAATGGAAACAACTAAGATCGACACTTATGTTGATAAGGGTCATCGATCGACGAAAATTTAGATTGTGTGCACGCGAATTGAGGTGACATCGATGTGCATGAACAATGACAACATGGAGACTGAATCGATGCATTATTATTAAAAAAATTAATATAAATTTTATATTTTAAAACTAATTAAAAATAAGAATTTTAAAAAAGAGTAATTAAAAAAAGAGAAAATTCTAAATCTAAATAATCCTAAAATACTTCTCATATAACACTCAGTCTCATAACCCTCCAACCGAAACCCTCACGCCTCACGATCACTCACGCATTCAAGCCTCACGACACTCCCACACATACACAAGATCTCTTCCTCTTAGCTCTCTCTCGCATGCTACCCACCGAAGCTGTCGGCCATTCCACACCTCCAACGTAAAACGTCTCTCCTCCTCCTCCTCCTCCTCCTCCTTCACCTTCTCCTTCTTCTTTCTTTCTATTCCTCCCTCATTTTCTCGTCTTCTTCACTATTTTTGTTTTCCTACATCTCATTCCTCCTTCATCTTCCTAAACCTAACCCTAACCTAACTCTAATTTTTTTATTTCTCCCTTTACATCCCTCAAACCACAATCTACCTTCTCAAAATATCTTCTCGTACACCTCCACCTTCACAAAAAGTCTCAACATCTCATACTTTCTCTCTCTAGACCTAGAGAGAATTTTCACTCTCTAGAAAAAGAGAAAATTCATGATTTCGCTTTTCAAACACATCCCTCTCCATCTCATACACCTTTCAATCTCATTTTCTCTTGTTCCTCTACCTAGAGAGAATTTTTTTTCTCTCTCTAAAATTAGAGGGAGAGGGATTTTCTTTCTTTAACACCATACTCCTGACCACCATCATATTCCTATAAATTTACACCTAAAGTCCAACTAAATTCACTTTTTCCCTCTATTTCTCTCTCTTTCCCCCTCTCTCTTTCTCTCTCTTTCTCCCTGGAAAGAGAGTTGCACCCACTTTTTCTCTCTCTACCTTTTTTTTAAAATATACGTATAATTAAGTAGATATATATATATATATATATATATATATATATATATATATATATATATATATATATATATATATATATATATATATATATATATATGTCATCATTGCTTTCGTTCTGCACCTAAGGTATAACCCTCACTACTATTTTAGAGGTTGTATGCATTAAAATAAGTACGCTTGACCGCTTTTTCTTAGCAGGCAAGAAAATTCGTATGCATTAAAATAAGTACCCGTAACCGCTTTTCTTAGCAGACTAAAAAATTTGTATGCATGAAATTAAGTACCAATGACTACTTTTTTTAGCAGGCGGAAAAAGTTGTATACATGAAATTAAATACCCATGATGGTTTTTTCTTATCAAGCGGGGAAAGTTGTTTGCATGCAATTAAGTACCCGTGACCGCTTTTCTTAGTAGGCGCGAAAATGATATGCTTTTTTAATATGTACTTGAAGACCCATGACTGCCTTTCTTGGCAGGCTAGAAATAAATTTTCGATCGCAGTGTCTCCTAACACCTACCGTGACTGCCTTTTTTAGATGGCGGAAATACTTAATAACCCAATGCACCCCCTATGTGGGGACGACTTTGGGGTACTACTCAAATTTACAATAAAATGCATGACTTTAAAAAAATTTAGAAAAGTTAAAATTAACTCAACTCCTAAATCGACAAAATACAAAATGCACAATATCCTAGATTTTAAACACTAAAAGCATGGATGAACTAAAATCAAAGCATAACAGAAGGAGCTTACATTAAACTTGTTGGACAATTAGTTGCTCGCTAACCAAAGCAAGTAGGAATCAAACTTCTCTCTTTTAGCTCTTAACTCGCACGCACCCAGGTCTCTAAGCAATACTTTTAACAAGTTAAAATGTGTGTATTGAAATAAGGAATAACAACATATTTATAGTCTAAAAGGTAGCCATGTGTGGGAGCTCACCGAAAAAAAAAATTCAACAACTAAGGAGCAATGAAGCTTCGTATTAAAAAGATATAAATGTTTCTTGTGGGAAAGCTTCATGTACAATAATGTCAAGATGCCATTTCGAGATTCTTTCTTTGGATTTGTTGAGTATTCACAAGCGAGTAAAATACAAGATTAAATACACCAGAATATGAGCAGTAATTATCCTAAAAAATGGGAGGGGGTAAAAATAAAAATAATATTTTCTTTTTCTACAAAAATGTATTTACATTAATGGTTACCACGTAGAACCCCCCACATTATTCTAGCTAAACGCTTCATTATAAGATGAGAAGCATCAATCATGTTGCAGGTCATGAGCGCACAACTGCCCTAGATAACGTGTATGTCAGCTGTTGAAATTAGGAGACTCGTACGCCCTGTGAATGTGTCGTATACCCCGTGAATATTTCTCTTCAAAAATAAAATAAAATAATACATTGTTACGTGTCACGGGTTGTACGATACTTCATTAAAATGCATGTGACGGACCAAATCATGGAAGGGTGTCACATAAGAGCCTCCGATTGTATAATGCACATGTCCCAAAGACATATAAATGCATTATACTGATACATCAAGTGTTATGTATGTATAACCCTAATCATGCGAGCCCACTAAGTAGCATGCATACATAATGTTGATCATGCAAGCCACTTTGTACATACGGTAATGATCATGTTATTATGAGAGTGCATCAAGATTCGTGCGGGTTTGTCACACAAACACACTAAGCAAAATGTGCTAGTGCACTACACAAGTGCATTATATATAAGTGTATTTTACATACATGCTTAACAATATGCAAATGTATATACAAATACATAAGTACACATTCAAAAATACAAATGCCTATACAATCATGCAAATATATAAATACATGTGCAAATGTGTATGTGAACATCCATATACATTATACACACCCATTATGTCGCAAACATACATGTCACGCAACATGCAAATGAGTTATGCGCTCATCCTAAGAAATATACAAATGCATCATTATCATGCAAATCATATAGAGCATGTTATGCATTATGCAAGTCATATAAAAAATATTAATCAACTTGCAAATGCATATACGAAATGCACTCAAAAGGATGTTTCCACGTGGGGCCTGACGAGCGTGACATGTGTATACGTGACGTCTAAAGATATTGCGCGGACCTAAAATTAATAAATGAATTTTGAACTTATCTCTCTGAAAAGTGCACTAGTATATTAATTAATGCACTGACATACATATGTATAATATTTAAAGTAAAAATTTAAACCATTTACAATGGCCCCGACGAGCGTGACATATATATATATATATATATATATATATATATATATATATATATATATATATATATATATATATATATATATGATGCTTAAGGATGCTGTGCTAAAAAAAAAATGACAATTGAATCATTGAGTATGCATATCATGTAAATTTTAAATATATGTTGTCATTAATTAAAGAGATAAGTCAACTCTTTGTCAGATCTTACAATTTAAATAAAAGAAGAAAAAGGTGAAATGAAGAAAAGGACCAAATTGGTTCCCTAACCTTTTTTTTATGATACAAAATTTTTCTCGACTATATAAGAGTACCAATTTAGTCCCTTGTCTCTTTAATAGGGACTAAATTAGTTATGTAGGATCATTCAGATCTCACTTTAAAAACTTAAGAGATTAAAATTAGACTTTTTAACAGTCATGGATCATTTTGATCTTTCTTAAAGAGATAGAAGACAATTTTGGTTCATATCTCTGGTAAATTGTATTAACAGAAACTCCATTTAACTTAAATTTGTCACTAATCTTAAGAAAATTTATGATGTTGTAGCTTTTATTCTCTACTACTAATCCTTTGAATTGAGAACTTTAATTTACATATACTTAAGATTTTGACTGTACATGTGGAAGCTAATGTTATGTGAAAAGGGTAGCTAATGATATTAAGAATATTATAAAAGATGTATTTGAAGTATCAAAAGAAAATTCTCCTAATAGTGAAATCAAAATATGCAAGAAAAGATAAAAATAAAAAATTTTGTTTTAAAATTAGTTAGAGGTAAAAACTCGAAACATTGGTAAAGATATAAATAGACACGTAAGGAGTCTAAGATAGCAATATATGATGCGAAAGAATTTTACTTTTAATGATGTATATGATAGATTAAATACTAAGAAGGGCAAACGATGTATGTTTAAGCTCTGTTTAAAATTGCGCAATAAGAGGCGCGCCTCTGCGTAATTTGACCCAAAACCGCCTCGAGGCTTATGCATTTCCTCTCCTGGCAGAGGCGTACGCCTCACTTGGACTGAGGCGCGCCTCAGAGGCGCAATTGCGCAATTCTGGCTGAGGCGTACGCCTTAAATATATGCTTAATACCGCTCAGTATTTGCTCGGTACCGCTCAGTATATGCTCGGTATAGCTAGGTATTTGCTCGGTACTGCTAGGTACATGCTCGGTACCGCTCAATATATGCTCGGTACAGCTAGATATTTGCTCGGTACTGTTAGGTACATGCTCGGTACTGCTCAGTACCGCTAGGTACATGCTCGGTACCACTCGGTATCTTCCCATAAAAACAACTTACGAACTTCAAAAACAAATAGAACCCCGCCAGGGGGCAGCGCCCCCTTGGACCTCAGGCAGTCCGGCATATTGTTATATTCATCATCTTTAGTAATAGTTGTTAGTATTAGTCTACTTGTTCATGAGTGCATGCTTTGATTGGAAGACATTGGACTCTATAGGAGACAAGGCGTGAGAAGATTCCCTTGAAAACCCATTTAGTAATGGGACATGATTGGATTATATATGTTCTTTCTTAATTGTACATTGGGAGTTTTGATAGACTAATATTTTGTGGTTTTGTACTTTGGGACATGATTTTATTGCATTTATTTTCTTACTTTCCCCTAATTTTAATTGTCATTTAGATGTTTTTATTGTATGATAGAATTTTACTATTTTTTACTTGCTAAAACCCTTAAATTCTCATTTACGCAATTCTTCGTCGGTGAGGCTTACGCCTCACACCGCCTCGAGGCTTACGCCTCGCCTCACGGACGAAAAACGCATCGAGGCTTATTTACGCAATTTTAAACCTTGTGTTTAAGTTAGCCAAACAAAGAGATAATATTTAGTTCAAGTGAAGTATATTAAGGATGAAGTTCAAAAAGTGCTTTTATTAGAATAAGATATTCAAAAAGGTAGATTAGATATTTTTATAAGTTTTTCAATGAATATTATTAGAATATGATTGATTTTAGTGACCTTAGTACCCTAAATGAAAATATAAATTCTTGTTTTTAATTGCGTATTAGTAAAGATGAAGTTAGAGGCTTTTAAAAAATAAAGTGTGGAAAACTATTGGACCTAATGATATTCCAATAGAAGTGTGAAAATACTTAGGAGATGAAAGAATTTTTTAGCTTATGAAACGTTTGAATATTATTTTGAAGATTAAAAAAATGTCATATAAGTAGAGGAGTGTGTTGATTCCTATTTTTAAGAATAAAGGTGATGCACAAGAGTGCAAATTATAGAGGAATTTAGTTGATGTATCATATTTTAAAACTTTGGGAGAGTTTTTTAGCATAAGTTACGACGTGATACTAATCTTTCTCAAAATCAATTTGGATTCATGCTAGGTAGGTTTACTATGGAAGCTATACATCTATTGAGAGATTTGATTGAGAAGTATAGTGAGAATAAGTAGGATCTACATATGATATTTATTGATTGAGAAAGCTTATGATAATGTTTCAAGATAAGTGCCATAGAGATTTTTAGAAAATAAATGTGTTAATAATGCTTATACTCAAGTTATTAAGGATATATATGCAAGAGTTGTTACTTGTGTTCAAACACAAGGTTGTTTGACTAAGTATTTTCTTATTTCAGTTGGATTACAACAATGATCAACTTTAAGCCCATATCCTTTTGCTTTAGTCATGGATGTTCCTACTAGACATTTGCAGGAAGATGTACCCTGGTTTATGCTTTTTGTTGATGATATTCTTCTTGTTGATAAGATTAGAGAGGGAATGATGGTAAACTTGAATTATGGAGGTCAACTTAATGTCTATAGGTTTTCGTTTGAGCATATCTAAAATCGAATACATGAAGTTTAATTTTATTTGTAATAGATCTAATTGGGGAATTGTGACTTTGGGTGATCAAGTCAATAATTAGAGTACACATTTTAAATTTTTCGGGTCTCTTGTCTAGAGTGATGGTGAAATAGATGGGAATATTATTTGTGGAATTCAAGTTTGATGGTTGAAGTGGAGGAATGCATTAGGCTTGTTGTGTGATAAAAAAGTACCCCTCAAACTTATTGGAAAATTCTATATGGTGAAACCTACAATGCTTTTTGGCGCAAAATGTTTTCCATTAAAAGAGAAGCTTACAATTAAGTTAAGTGTTGCAGGATGAGGATGTTCAAGTAGATTGGTTTTGCCCTTAGGGATAGAATGTGAAATCAGCATATACGTGAAAATGTTGGAGTTGCTCCCGTGGAAGATAAGATTAAAGAGAGTCTCTTTAGATGGTTTGGTTACATAAAGTGTTGCACATATGATGACTCGATTAGGAGAGTCGATGTATTAGATTTTGTCTTAGAGGTAGAGATAGACCTAAAAATGACTTTGTTAAAAAAATTTAGAAATGACATGTTTTTGTTAGATTTAAATAAAAATTTGATTCTTAACAGGACATATTGGTGAAAAAGGATTCATGTAGCCAACCCCACATACACGTAGTGGGATAAAGGTTTGTTGTTGTTGTTGTTGTAAGAAAGTAATAAAATGATGAAAATAAGATTTCATTCCATATACATTAAATTTACTAAGTACCAAAATTTACTTAATTTAGGCTTTATTTGAAAATTAAAAATAGATATGTGGACAAGCCCTAGAAAAAAAAAATTAACAGACTTAAAAGTTCCTAATTACTTAAATTTTAAACAAGTTAAGATAAATGTTAATATGGATGAAAAATAAGGGTCAATCAACAAGGATATCAACAATTTGTTAAAATCATGCTATATTTGTCAATCAACAAGGATAGGTTCGGTGTAACCAAATTGGTCAGTACCATTCTCTTAAAAACCTAAAGAGACTAACTTACCATACATAACCTATTTTCATCTTTAGATCAAATTAATGTTGTAAATTTAGCTACAAAGTGGGATTCAAGAGATTCCATAGCCGTAGCTTAGATATTTCTATCGTACGATTAGCTGAGACATTTCAATCACGTCGAACTCATTTCCCCTATGCAAATCAAGCTTCAAAATTCGCAATTGATTAAAAAATCACTAGAACAATAAAAAATGTTTGAAATTACATAACAAGAATTGAAAGCACAACTATTGAAAGTTTAAATTAGCAAGAAATTGATATTAAAAATTTTGTTTCATCAAACCTTAGATGGGATTTAGTTCATGCTAGAGAAAAGAAAAATTAACAATAACATTGCTGAAATTGAAAATATGAGAAAAGAAGAAAGAAACAGTTGGATTCCAAAGCCCTCGCCCAAATCCTCTCTCTGATAATAATTTTCCTTTATGAAAAGATGCATCCAATTCCCAAAAACATGCCCTAATATTCCTTTAAATTTTCCATTAAAGAATTCATCCAAAAATCTCTAAAATTTAGTTCCAAATATGTCATTATAGATTTAGCAATAGGGGATGCAGCATTGGCTTTTTGGTGATTAGGGCAACTTGTGAAAAATTGTTGCCTTGCACCTCAGTGTTAGAATTGGAGCCTTGTCGCCAAGCTCTTGAACAAAAATCTTCAAGTTAATGGATTATGCCTTGGTGGCAGGAATCTGTGACTTGGCAATGGAGTGTGGTGCCTTGAGGCCAGTTTCTCGATTAAAAATTAGAGTGTGGTGCCTAGGCGCTAGTGCTACTTTTGCTAAAATAACTACAAATATTGCTTGACCGACCTCTATTTCGCTCAATGCATTCATTATGACAATGAAATCCTTGCAATGAGATTTGTGCATCAAAATATATGTTCTTGCAAAATTGAATAA
This sequence comes from Dendrobium huoshanense, assembly GCA_016618105.1. Classification (NCBI taxonomy): domain Eukaryota; kingdom Viridiplantae; phylum Streptophyta; class Magnoliopsida; order Asparagales; family Orchidaceae; genus Dendrobium; species Dendrobium huoshanense. The sequence continues at coordinate 11,332,155 of CM028344.1, forward strand.
TTTAAATTTAATGTAGAGGTATTCTCAAGAATTGACAAAAATAACTTGGAAAGCTCAAAGTTTTAGTAGAGTAAATCGACTAAAAACTTACTCACCAATGATAATATATATAATTAATTTTATAATAAGGAACATATTGATAATTCCTTGGTGACGATTTTGAATAATAAACATAACCATAGTATTCTACATTGCATGAATTAGAATTTTAAGGTTTTGAAGATCATGCTATGAATAGAGATGATGAAGGAAAATTAAGCTATTGTAATTAAAATTTCAATTGAATAATATAAACAATATCACGAGATACCTTTTCGTATGTAGAATAAGTTAGTTGTGATTAAGGTCTTTCTGATTTAGCACCAAATTGATGTAGAAGATAAATGCTTTGACTCCAATTGATGTAGATAACGTTTTCTCAGATATTGACTGATGTAGGGTTGTTCTGAATCGGAGCAAGATTGAATCATTAACTTGTGAAAAGAAGTGGAGCGTATGCATTAGTTAATCAACCAATAAAACTTATAAATAGTTGAATGACGAAAACCCAACTCAAACAACATGCAATTATGACCAGAAACAAAAGAGAGAAATAAAAAATGTTGAGAGGTGGTCAAAGGGTTTTCAAGATAAGTGAGAAAATTGTTACAAAGGTGACGGAGACTAAAAGGGATTAGATAGGAGAGTGGTGGATGAGTATGATGGGGGAGGAATAATTCAATACACTTATCATTCAAAATGAAATCTTATGCAACGACTATGACCTTATATAAATACCTAGCTAAGTTAATAATCATTAAGAAACGCAGGAAAATGTCAAATAAATTAGAAACAAAGCCTAATTTGCATTTGGCTTTGAGTACAGTGGAGTTTGAAACCTACTGGGCTTGGTTTGGGAGGCCTGTTTTGGATCAGACAATCACATTCATTTAGAGGAATAAGTGTAAGAAGGAAATTCCTTTTTCTCTTGTTGATTAGACAATCACATTCATCTATGACTATTATGTGGGAATCACGTTGTTCTTGATGCCATTTTGATGTATGACGTCTAGGAGAAGAGTATATTTGAGTAGAGAGGGTTAGAATTCCTCTATCACCCCTTATAGTCTTATTGGCATTACATCTAGGGTTCCTTTGCATCTAATGTAGGGCTTTTGGAATTCCTTAAAGGGAATAATGCTCACACTTCACGATTAGTTTCATTTTTATTCATTTGCTAATGGTTGCTTGATTCTTTAATCATTCTACACTGCTATAATCCTTGCGCGTAGAAGTTAGCTGATAACCATGGCAAGAATTTCTGATGCCAAAATCCTTCTCCTTCCCCTTAAGAATTTTTTTCTCCTTCAAACGACTTCATCTAAGTTTTTGTCATCCGTGAAGGTTCTACGCTCTAAATGTATACTCTGTCATTTTTAAGCATTTTAATTATTTTGAATAATTTCATTTAGTTCTGATATTAGCAATTTTTTATCATCTGGATCAGTTCCATAGTTTTAATGCAGTATTTGCGTGGATAAACTTTGTGATGAGAAGTCATCCTAATCTAAAAGGCTAAAACTTAGATCTGCAAGCTAAGTCAATTTAGAGTTTCCATTTTGCAGGAGATATTCCGTGTAGCCATTTCACGTTACATCGGAAAACCTGAAAAGAAAGGGCTTCTTTTATCCCTGCTGAAATGGATGCGAACACATGGTTATGTGGTGGACTCATCATCTAGGAACTTGCTTCTGAAAAATTCTCATCTTTTTGGTCAGAAACAGGTCATAGCAGAAATCTTATCTAAGCAGTATGTGTTACCATACAAAGAAGCCTGCAAAGAGAGTACTTTTGAAGGGAGTAAGTATTTTCGTTTGGTGTTGCTCCACATTTTGTTTGTATAGAAATCCTTTAACTGATGAAAGAAAGGTTGGATTGAACTTCCTTCTTTAGCTGACTTTTTTCTTCTTCTTTGCAGTTTGCATAAACTGATCAGTTATGAACGTCTAGATCTGATTGTAATGGAACGTTTAATTCCTTAACGATTTAAGAAGATTGATCATAAAATTAATGATTTGAAGCTTCTCCCTTTTGGTCTTAGGAATACCAGTGCTTATTATTAAGGAGAATATTTTCATTTTCAGTTTCACCTTGAAAATTTGGATTCTATCGATCCTTTAAATTATATTTTTACCTTTATTTTTTTTTTAAATTAGCTGGAGTTTTATGCAAGTTGTTGTGTGTCCACTTAGAGTACATGCTAAGGAACAGTAAAGAAAAATGATACATATGCGGAAGGTGAATGTATACCCATCATCATCTTAGGTTTTTTAACAGGTAGTGACCAAGTTGTCATGATGGTATTCCCTCTTAGGAGGAGATCACTCAACAGACTTGCCTGAGGCTAGTAAAGGAACTTGCTTAGGGAGAACATTGGGCATTACTCACCCACGTCTGCCAAGGAGCTTGCTCTATGCTTGGCGACCAAGAAGTTCCTCACCAAGAAAATAGATCGCCTTTTATCTCAGTCAGATCTCATCCCTCTGAGTCTCTACAAGAAAGTGTCTACCCCAAAGACTTCATACTCCATTCAGCTACCACCATGAAGTTAGGAATTCTTCATCCCTACAAACACCACTGCTCGTCTTTCATGACAGAGCGACTTCAAGCTCCCTAAGCCAGTCACTTGATCATACCACTCGTTAGCCATGGGTCCATCTCCTCTTGTGATTCACCCATAGACTTTCTTTACAACACCTCGCCTATCTTGACTTTATCCGCCTACAACCTATCAAGAGACAACACGTGTACTAGATTAGCATGTAGCATTATATGGATGTGGGCTCCGAAAATTCGGCCTCGGCCTCCGCTCGCTTTTCTTATTCAGCGAGTGAGTTTTAACGAACTAAGTTCCGAGGTAAATTTTGGAAGGCAGATGGGTTTGTAGATAAGACACTACCCAGAGATTTCGCCCTCGTTTTGCGAGGACTTTATGATCTGAGTTCTAGTTTCCTATAGGCGCAAGCCCCTATAGTTAATTACCCCTCTCAATCATGAGAGAGAACTTTCGATTAAGGCTAGTCATCAATCAGATTCGTATATAAATACGTGTATCTGGCATATAGTAGCAGCAATAGGTCTGGATTTAAAAACTGGATTTGGATTTGAGAACTTGGAGAGTTTGATATTTAAAATAGAAATTGCACCATCTAGCACTTAAAGCGGATGGTGGGGGAATGGATGATGAGCCCGATCAAGATCCCATGGTTCCGTCGTCCCGGGCCATCGTGGTCCCTGGTCTACTTAGTCAGAGGAGGTAGTCGACCCAACCTGACAGAAGGATCCTTGTCGGCAGCCATGGGTTGCTTCTTCTAAGGGGACCTTGTAGACCTGGGGTGAATGTTTGTCTAAGGGGACAAATTTGAATCCACCTTAGCTAACAGATGGCTTTGTGCCCTATCGATCATATCCTATTGATTCATATCTCAAGGATTTAACGCCATTAAGGAACGTATTGGCTCTGGCCATAACCGCTATCTGTGGTGCCATTTGGCGGCAAAACCACTCTGTTCAGAGGGCCCCGGGTCATAACCGTTTACCTGCAGTGCCATTTGGCGGCGAAACTGCCGGTTAGAGGACACGTACCACGTCCTTACTAGCAAGAGATTGTTTGAGAATGGATCCTAGTAATATTTTCGACTAGGCATTTGGCTCTTTGTGAGCTAGAGTTTATTTGAATTTGTCCACCCCGACAGACTGTTGCGGAGGGTGGATGGATTTTGCTATAAGCCTTAGATGGTTGGATTTCAAATTTTAAATATTTTTGGAATTTTGAATATTTTTTGGATTTTGGGTTTTTGAGATTTTTGTCGAGTTTTTTGGGTTTTTGGATGGAGCTTGGAAGGCATTTGAATATTTGAGAGTTATTTGAAATGTTTGTGAACCCCTCCGGTTGAGATAAATATTCAACACGGCCATCATCGGGGTGTTTGGGGGGTTATTTTTTTTATGGATTGAACCTTGTCAACTCTGTCGGACTGTTGACAGAGGATCGGGTTTCGTAGGCTTTGAGCCTTCATCAGTGAATTCTCTTTGTTATAGGCCTTAAAGGCCTAATATGAATGTATTAAGACAAATATACCGGTCGTAGCAACCGTATATTTGTTTGAGAGTTCGAACCTTGTCGACTTCTATTGACCCATATAGGAGGATCGGGTTCAAACTAGAATTCACTTGTCAACCCGCGCAGCATCCCTAGACGTCACGTGTGTACCAATAACACGCTCGCCGGGGCCCATGCAGGTGTTTGGAGGCATTTTATAATTGAACCTTGTCCACTCCTTTTATCTTCTTAGGAGGATTGGGTTCAAATTTGATAACCCGCGCAGCATCCCTAGACGTCACGTGTATTTCTATAGCACGCTCGTCGGGGCCCATGCGGGTTTCATGATTGCTTTTACCCTCTTTTAGTGTACCTACGTGTATACAAACTACGGTGCACGTGCAGGGTATTTTAGAATATTTATGAAATGCCTTCTGTCCGCTTCCAAGAACGTCGCGGATCCGGTGGCATTGTGTGGCAGCTTCTGAATAGACTTGTTCGCTGCTTCGTATAGGTAGACTGTCGTGCACTACTTGTTGATTTTTGTAGGCAGGTCATAGTGCACTAAATAATCTCCTGCCTTCGCCAGTAGATGTTGTTATCTATTATAATTCCCTTTCATTCTTCTTGTAGATGACATGTTACGAGTATGACGGGTTTCCTATGACTACTCGTAGGTATTTGAATTTACTGCATATCAAATGCTCTTCCTTGCAGCGAATTGGATAGTCATATTTGCTAGCCATTGAACGGTGATTGATTTTTTGGAGTGTCGTAGCATCCACGATTGTTGCAAGCAGGTGTATTCACTCTTAGACTGAAGTTGACTACAGGATACTGCATTTACTGTAGTCTTTCTGTGTCTACCCATGAGTGGATATTATACATACATTTGATTCGTAGAGAAATTGTATGTATTGCAGATCATTTGGAGTAGTATATCCCATATGAATAAATCACATCATTTATTAGAGACTCCATTTTATAGCAAGTGGTATCCAAAGCTCTTTGTAGCGGGCTTCCTTATTCATTCAGGAATCTTCTGGTCATTGCTCTGAGTGAGGTATATGAATCCTTGCTTGTTCATTTTGCTTGCAACTAGATGATGCCTCATCTCAAAGGATCTATTGCACTCATCATAGCTTTTCCACATGTTCTTATGAAGTGTTTTGCTCATTTAATACACATGGGTGATTTTCATTTTGTAAAGATTCACCACATTCGTCATGCACTATATTCATCATTTGCAAGCATATCATTATGCAAATGGTGAATCATCTACAATTCTCTTGTAGCAAAGTATGTTTGCTCCATATTCTTTGACATGGGTCATAAGCTAGTCGATATTTAAACATATGAATTCTCTATCTTCAGAATGACTTGTCACAATGAGCTTGGGGATTATTGCTTTTCAATTAAATTAAGACTATAACTTCTCATTTTTTTTATTTGAACCCAATATCATGCTCTAGCTCATGCCAAATATGAGTTCAAGTTCTAGTTCCTTATGCAAATTCAATTTAAGTCTGAGTCCGAATCATGTTCTTCTTGAATTAAAGTTCCATGTGATCTTGTAGAGTCCAAGTTCAGATGTTCAAGTGTAAGTCATATGTCCCCTGTTGTCCTTGCAAGTTAATTGAAAATCCAAATTGTTCAAGTCATGATTGTAGTCTCTTGAGTTCAATCATGTTCTAGTTCATTTCAATTTAGAATTGAATTCATTTTGGTTCAAGTTCAATTAAGTAGATTGAATCAAGTCCACAAGTTCCATTGCCTTCTCAAGTTCAAAGGTTCACGAGTCTGAGTACAAGTTTGATTGCCCTTTGAGTTCAAATGAGTCTAGGTACAAGCCATTCGTCGTTCTTGCATGTCATCCGAGTGCAATCAAGTCCAAGTCCCAAATCGTTCTCTTGAGTTCAATCAAGTCCATGCTCCAAATTGTTTAAGTCCTTAGATTTTCAATCCAAATTTTGGCAGCCTCCCGGCGTCTCCCCCGTTTAGGGGAAAACTATGAAAAAACTGGGCCTTTCCCATTCCCACCACGCAAAGAAAAGCGTGCATGGTAGATGCCCTCTTTCGAGGACACCGCGGCCGTGTAATTTTTTTGTTCCCCCACCACGCTAAGAAAAGCGTGCATGGGTATTTTGTTTGTAAAAAAAAGTATTTTTTTTTATTTTTTTGAAAATGTTTTGCAATAACAGTTATTTCCCCGCAAGCGGGTACTTATGGGTATCCCCGCTTCGTCGTGCGCATCGCACTGAGATCCCTTCCCACCACGCTAAGAAAAGCATGCATAGGCGGGGTTTCCAAGGCGATACGAACTTCGAAGAAGGAATTTGGGTGATTACCCGATTCGTCGCAAGCGTCGGGACGCACTCCCTCCCACCACGCTAAGAAAAGCGTGCATAGGTGGTCGTTTCGTCTCGACGAATGCGTTGAAACGGGTTCTCGGAGTTTTAGGGTTTAGAAATTTTTTATCTTGGCGGTCGTCGTCGGGGTTGGCACACGGATCGAGGTGAGCATAATTAATTAGAATTAATAATAATTAGTTAAACTCAATTAATTATAACAAATTACGATTAACATTAATTAATTATGCTCAGGGAAAACTAATTTATAATTAACTTAAATTAATTATAATTAATAATAATTAATTTAATATTAAAGATAATTAATTATAATTAACCTTAATTAATTATAATTAATTATACTATTATTAATTAATTAAAATTAATTATATTTTAATTTAAAATTGATCATAAATCAATTAAAATTTATAATTTATTATGAATTAATTATAATTAATTATAATCAAGTTATAACTAATTATATTTAACTAAAAATAAATATGGGAAGCAGCGGCGGGGGATCGCGAGTGGGAAGAGAGGAGCTCTTTCGTGGACGAGGAGATCGGGTGTGTAGTGGAGAGCAGAGGATCGTGAGCAAGCAGCGACTGAAGGCTCCATCTGCTTGGTATTTAACGACGCGAAAGAGCTTCGATCGAGGTCATCGTTGTGGGATTTGAGCTGAAATCCCGGGACGAGATGCGAGTCCAGCAGCTTTAGCAGGATTTCGGGCGGGACTCGCGAACTTGGACGGCTTCTCGACGGATACGAGGATTCCAACCGGGATTTCAGCAGAAATTTTGGATCCGACAGTCAAGGTATGATTTCATTTTCGTTTCTTTTAGGTATTGTACAGAGATCAACAAATGCCTCCCAGCAAATGTGGTACGCGTCTAGAGCGAATCACGTTTGTTGTAAGCTGATTGACCTTGTGGATCTCTAGATATTTATTCTAGATGTCACACAAGGGTCTTCATTTAGTGGATCTCCAAAAATTTGCTTGGATGTCACACTACGATTTTCATTTAGTGGATTTCCAAAATTTTGTTTGGATGTCACACTAAAACTTTCATTCATAGAGCTCTTAGATGTATCAATAGATGGTTGAGATACTGATTTCTTTTATCCTGTTCTTTGT